>CAJDSM010031227.1:22520-33196 GCA_903981925.1 Ostrea lurida
CACATTGTTTACTTCGCCATTTTATATCCTACTTGGATGTATGAACACCGGAATACAGACTTGATTATTTGATTGGGGATGTTGCCTATCACAGACTCTTTGTTCCATGAGAGTGAACACAAGAAACCTCACCGATTTCTACATCTGAAATTTGACAGTAAAGGAACAGATGCTGTCAACATCAACAACATCTTCAACCATAAAAAAGTACAGTCCTTCATACCGCCTTATTTTAAGATGAAATCTACACCTTGTATTTCATATAGCTATACTTCTACTATTGCATCCAAGTTATTTAATTACAAACAGACGTTGCAGTGCATAGATATTGAACAATTACAACGAAATCTTCCTAAATGTGCATGTTCCTCTTCCTCATTTAAAGGGGCATGGACACGTTTTGAACTAAAAATGTTCAAATTTTAGATTGCCAATTTTAATGTTTACAATGCTTGACAAAGGTATTTCTAATGGTCAGGAAAACTTTCAGATTCATCTGTTGACTTCCAAGTGAGATACAGCACTTGCAATTCTTTGTTATGTAAACACGGCCCAAGCCATGATTTTGCTTACATATGCTACTAAACGTTACATGTAAAGCAGATTTTTTTTTCAAATTAGAAGTTCATTCTAAACACAATTATAAACAGTGTCTAGTGTTTCTCACATCTCATATTGCTTTAAACATGATATTTTCTACGAAGCAATCTTTACGTAAACATAAACAATGCTCGAGCCTTGTTTACACAGCGAAGATTTGTGATCGCTGTATCTTACTTGTAACTCAACAACTGACTTTCAAATTTTTGCTGACCACTAGAAATAACTTGATTAAGCATATTTTAAAAAGTCAGAATTGGCAATCTAAACTTTGAACATTTTTAGTTCAAAACGTGTCCATGTCCCTTTAATTATAGTCCCGCTGGTCATATTATTACTGGGGATATAAATATCGTACAAAATGAGGATCTTAAGTCCCATATGTTAAAAGGTCCTAAATTCCGAAAACCTCGCTCATTTAAATGGCGACATAATTTCATGACAATCATGGGTTCTGTGGAAAAATACGCCAGACACTGGACAAAATCTGAGGGAAAGGAGCTTGACACTTTGTCTGAATGGATTAATATTAAAATCCCGTATTAACCAATTAGCGGGAAAATGCGTACTACTTTCCTTCTGTCTTTAGAAGCCAGAAGTGGTAAATGGGCTACATAGAATACATGAAAACTTTGTGCTAGTTCCAGCTGATAAAGCAAGTAACAACATTGTCTTTGTTTGTAAAACTTATTATTATACTTGCCTTTTGAATAAACTAGGATTCATTTCAACATCTCACTTATACTCAAGCAATCTTACTAAAGATAAAATTCTTCAAAATCACCTTTCTGTATTGAAATACTTCATTTGATCCGAAGACCAGAGAATTTGAATGTACCATATGCCTGTTACTGGATATGTCCA
Organism: Ostrea lurida; assembly: GCA_903981925.1. NCBI lineage: Eukaryota > Metazoa > Mollusca > Bivalvia > Ostreida > Ostreidae > Ostrea > Ostrea lurida. The sequence continues at coordinate 23,985 of CAJDSM010031227.1, forward strand.
TCGAAAAATTGCATAATAACTAACCTTACAAACCAAAAGATACATCGCTGTTTTTAGTAAGTGCTCTACCAAGCTAGCCAACTAAACTAGTTACAGCTGTTAAAGAGTCACTTCAGAGTTATGGTTCAACTACATATTTCAGAAGTGGTGTCAATCAGATGTGGATTCTCAAAAACTTTAAAGAGCTTTTAGAAAACTTCAAGTCATGAGATTGTTCTATATAGTTGACGGTGGTTAGGGGCTAAGTCAGTGACCGGTGCCAGCGGGGTCAATGGGTGGGAGCAGGCCGGCCTGCATCTGGGAGAGTGATTCGTCCACTTATAGCGCGTACGCCGTGTCTTGTTGAGACGCCCTTATTAGGGTAGGACTCGGTCATTTGTGTCTTCTCTCGCTTCTGGTTGTTTTGGACCACGGCTCTCAACACCTACTAATACACCAACGTAAGTCTCGCTACCATATCTAAGCAAATATATTGACACAATATCTAATCGAAACCTATCTACTGAAACTGACTAAGACTTGGCATGAGGCCTTGCCGGCAATTAAAGGGATCCAGGGAGGGAGATAGTTGACAGGGCGATATCTTATCTTGGCACCTCTTGATTAACTTAGGATGGGCTTCCGACCTACCTATAATACAACTATCTACAAATTCATCAACCACATACTTCAATATACTTTTGAAATAACACTTCTGGTGACAGACGTGGATGTCGGTTGACCTTATAGCCTTATAGGTATACCACAAGTATCAGTACAAGAAAGAAAAATATCCTTATATCTGTTACTTTCTATTCTATAATGCATGTTTCTCTTTATCATTACTTTAATTATGCTCTATTCTATTATGCATGCTATCTTTTACATTCACACGAAACATTCACTTAACCTGTATTAGATATAGGATTCAGAATAATATTTCCTTTCTCGTATGCTCCATAATAGGGTTTTAAATTCTTTTATATTATAGCTTAAATCTAGATACATATACTTAGATTATTAATTAATGGTTTCCAATTAACGCTACGTTGCCAAAAGCCATACGTCTACTATGGAAGATATCTAACGTGTTTTCTGTGACTTTCTTGTAAAGTCATGGACGTGCGAGCATGGTCATCTCCACGTTAAACACTTTCGGCCTTAAATACATTTGCACATACATAACTATCCTTTCTTGTTTCGGTCAGTAAATGGGGATGTTTAGGCGACCATCTAAATTAATAGACAAATTGCAGGCACTTGCGAGATGGGCTTTCTGCAACGAATACGCCTGGGTTGCTACCCGTCAAACCTCCTTTGTCATGGACAACTACAGTCTTCTAGAAGACCAGTCTTCCCAATTATACCGAGGAAGATCCGAGGGTCGATCAACTACAGATCAAGAAATGTTACCGCATTCTTCAAGAAGTCCATCCCCTGCTTTTACTGTGGGGATCAGTGGGCGATCGACTTGAGGAAGAGATGGACCCATCTACCACCCACTGGGGAACCATTTCATCCCGGATCTCCAATAAGACCCGTCCCCGTTTCTGGGGGTTCCGAGGGTCGACCACCACCATTCCCTCGACGCAACAAACCAAGTGTGGCAAGAATCCTTCCGGGCAGTCTGCGCCCTAAATTTTGTCCTAGTCAGTCAGTTTCCGTTAAACTGTTCACTTGATTCCCTGAGTGAATGTAAAGCCGTAGCAAGTCTAAGTACTGTGTCGAAAAGCAACAGAATTGTTCAGCTATCCACTCAGTTCCTTGGTTAAGGTTCTGTGTCTGTGTGACTAGGCATTGCAACTAGTGTCTTCTTGGTGACTTAATTAATTATAGCTAGTGTCTTAGTGACTTAATTAATTACAACTAGTGTCTTAGTTACTTTAAGCGATAGCGTCCGTGTGCCTTTTGCATAAGAGTAGGGAATTGTGGTGGTTAGATTCGGTAGTTGTGGGCTGTGTCGGAGATCAACAAAATTGTTAGTTAGCCACTCAGTCTACATCTACTGAAGTAGAGGTTATAATTTGACCCTTTTGTTTGTTTTCTTATTGTCGTTGTTTAGTTCTTGAATCATTATCCAGATAGGACCGAGGAAAACGATATACATATAATATTATTTAGGATTTTAGTGAGTTGTCGGATTTAGATTATTTTATTACTTTTACTATTGGTAATCCGATGTCGTCTTTTGAGATTAGTTGCTGAGCTAGCGTGGAGTTCGTGAGTTTTATTGTGATTGAACTTGATTCTTAGGAACTACTGATTAAAATATGCTGTTGATTATATAATTCTTTACATAATTTGGTGGCAGTAGTTTGCAAAAATCAATTGAATTCCATTTTTCTCATTAATGTCGTTCTAGTATCATATTTATATTCGACATGACAAATGCTGACGACATTGACAAAGATTTAACGTTTCTTGAACAACAGTTAGAACAGCTAAAAATAGCTGTAGGTTGCGTAATGCATGCAAGTATAACAATAATGATACGGGTAAAAGTAGTACTTCTTTTGTAAGGGCTTTATAATCTTGATTTTGATTTACCTTTACAATATGCTGCTTTAAATCATCTAGTTCAGTTGGCTTACCACCTGTGGTCATATTTACACAAATAATGGGGCTACTGGTCGTATATACAATATGAAACTAGAAAACTGACATGGTCAGCAAGGGCCCCACCGAGGGCTATCAAAGTTAAAGTGACATCTGTATTTGATACATTAATGTTTAGAACTGGTATATGTGAAACTATATTAAATTGTGAATTATCACATCAATATCAATTAAAACACTGAATAAGCATTTTTTAAAACAAATACTTCAAGAATTTTTTACTCGATCGAAGCAAACCTCAGGTAAAAAAAATGGAAATATTCCTGTAAATGACATTTAAGAATAATGTCATCAATGTATTAGTTTTCCAATACGTTGGACTGAAACATTTATACATTTGTGCCTCTTACATGTATTGGAGAGTACAATTGTGCAAAGTTTCAAAACTGTACAATAAAAACTTTTTGAGTTATCGCATCACAACGAAAATGTTGACGTACACACGAAAGGATGGACGGACGGAATCCAGAATGTACATACTGTATACACTTATGTCTCTTATTGTAGTGTACAACTGTGCAAAGTTTCAAAACTGTACGATAAAAACTTTTTGAGTCATTGCATCACAACGAAAATGTTGACGGACGGACAGACATACAAGGTGCTATAAACCCAGAATTTATACACTTCCGCCTCTTACTGTAGAGTATAATTGTGCAAATGTTCAAAACTGTACGATAAAAACCTTTGGGCTATCGCATCACATCTTGAATTATCGCATCACAACAAAATGTTGACGAACAGGTGAACGAACGGACGGAACCCAGAATTTATACACTTGTGTGTCTTACTGTAGAGTACAGTTGTGCAAAATTTGAAAACAGTACCATAAAAACTGTTAAATTATCGCATCACATCTTGAGTTATCGCATCACAAAGAATTTTTTTTATCTTTGATTTCAATCAATATCAACAAATACATAGATCAATGAACAAATTGCAATTTTCACATATCTAAATTTTTGTACATTAATTTATTAATTTAAAAAAGTATACTAATATTTTTTGCATCATAATCAAATGTATCTTAAATATAAATGTAATTCAAAAATTCAACAAGGTATATATATCGAATAGTGACATTATCGCATCACGACAAAAATGTTGACGGACAGACAAACGGATGGACCCCAGAATATATACACTTGTGTCTCTTATTGTAGAGAACAATTGTGCAAAGTTTCAAAACTGTACGATAAAAACTTTTTGAGTTATCGTATCATATCGAAAATGTTAACGAACGGACGGACGGACAATGTAATCATTATAGAGCACCCGTATTTCATGTGGGGCCCTAATAATACCCTATTGATGGAATAGTATGTCAACAATTTATGATTGCTTAAGTAAGAAGTAAAAACACCATGATTGGGTCAATCCCTACCTACACTGACTTAGAGAGCAAAATATAAACATGCTAGGTAATATCTATGGTACTATTTACTAGACACAGTTATAACAGAGAATGTGACTGGGGATATCCCTACCCATAGAGACCTGCCTCACATAAGATGTCCCAATACAACATTATGTCAAAACGTGTAATGATATCCGGAAATCGAGCACCTGCATTACATTAAAATTGTAAATAAGTAATACCAGTTTCAACAATTCAGAAGCTTTCTTAAATAATTCCCTATATACTAGTAGAGATAAACACAAAGTGACTTACTTCAGGTTTCGAAACCAATTATCTTTCTAAGTTCTCAAGTAATTTACTAGTACTCATTTCATGAAGTTATCACTAAGTAAACTATCAAGAGGTCCATGGGCCACATCGCTTATCTGAACACTTTGCTTCATAGAGAAGAGCAGAAGTTTAGGATTTAAAATGTGTCACCATTCAAAGTTATAGACTAAAGTTAACCTCTGTCATCTTTCAATAAACATAAATGAACGTTCATCAATAAGAAATAAGACAAAGAACCACATATAACAGGTTGGGATCAGGCATAGGCCCTGGGGCCCTTTTATTATATATTATCTTAAAATTGTCGTGATACGATTAACAGGAAATTATATGGACGGGGGTGGGGTTCTCAATAGTTTCAAAACATCAGATCATTTTAAAAAGTCCGGGTCAGTAATGACCCCAGGGACCCTCCACATATGTGTCAATAAACTTGTCTCAACACAAGGATCAAGAAAATATTTGGTTTCATGGTAGGGATCTCAACAGTTAACAAGATGTCAAATCATCTTTAAAAGGACAGAATTAGTCATGACCCCATGGGTCCTCCACATATGTGCCAATGAACTCGTCTAAAAAAAGAAACATGGAAATATATGGTTTGCGGGTGGGAATCTCAATAGTTTTTAAAACATTCATGCCCCCTAGGGACCTCCACTTATGTGGCAATGAACTTGTCTCAACACAAGGAATAAGAAAAGATAGTCCCTATGTATTCGCATGTAGTACTTTTATCCCCTATTGTGGCCCCACCCTACCCCAAGGGGTCATGATTTGTATAAACTTGAATCTTCACTATGTCATGAAGCATTCATGTAAATTACAGTTTTTCTGGCCCATTGATTCTTTCTTTTTTAAAAATGATACCACCATATTTTTGCATTTTGTGATTATTTCCCCTTTTAAATGGGTCTGGCTCTTCATTTGAAAAAAAACTTGAATCTCCTTCACCTAAGGATGATTTGTAATAAGTTTGATCAAAATTGGCTCAGTGGTTCTGGAGGGAAAAAATTCCCCTCAATTAGCATGGAAAACTTTGATCCCCTATTGTGTCCCCACTCTACCTCTGGAGGGCATGATCTGAACAAACCTGAATCTACTTCATGTCAGGAAGCTTTCAGGTAAATATCTACTCTTCTGGTTCAATGGTTCTTGAGAAGAATATCTTTAAAGATATTTCCTAACATAAGACTATATCAAACTTTGGCCCCTTAAACTTATTGTTGCCCCACCCTACAACCGGTAGTCATGGTTTGAACAAACTTGAATTTAATCCATACCAGGAAGCTTTCAGAGAAATACATGTACATACTCTTCTGAATTAATGGTTCTTGAGAGAAGATATTTGAAGATATTACCTGTAAATTTGCATGTAAAACTTTGATCTCCTATTGTGGCCCCATCCTATTCCCGGTGATCATGCTTTCAACAAACTTGAATCTCCACTATATCAGAAAGCTTCCATATAAATTTCAGCTTTTTTGGCCCAGTGGTTCTTGAGAAGATTTTTAAATGACACAACACGAGTCTTGCATTTTCTTAATTATCTCCCCCTTTGAAGGGAGCCTGGTCCTCCATTTNATTATCTCCCCTTTGAAGGGAGCCTGGTCCTCCATTAAAAAAAAACTTGAATTCCCTTTACCCAAGGATGATTTGTATCAAGTTTGGTTTAATTTAGCCCAACGGTTCTGAAGAAGAAGTCGAAATTGTGAAAAGTTGACAGGCAGACAGACGGACGGACGGGCATNGAAAAGTTGACAGACAGACAGACGGACGGACGGGCAGACAGACAGATAGAGGACGGACAAAAGGAGATCAGAAAAGCTCACTTGAAACTTCTGTTCAGTTGAGCTAATCATAGTTATCAAGAAGAAGAAAAAATGTTCAATTCTTAACACATGTCATCATTGACCATTTTGGCCCCACCCTAATACCAAAAGCTTTACCCATAGGATCATGAAATTTACAATTCCAAATATCTATTTACTTTCAAATGATTATCAATAGCATTAAAGAAGATTCTTTTCAAATGTTTCACATAATAGCACTATGTAGCTAGTTTGGTCCCACCATGGGGTCAGGACCCATATCCCGGGGATAAAAGAGTTACAATTTTGGTAGAAGCTTTCCTGCTCTACATCACTATGCATTTGGTATCTCTTAGACAGGTGCGGTTGTACAGAAAAAGATTTTTGAAAATTGGTCACCATTTGGCAGTTTTTGCGCCGCCTTGAAAGACCCAGTGGTGCAAGAGACCTGACATTTACAGTTTAAATACGCCTTGTACAAAAAATTTGAAAGGAATAGGAGTGGTAGTCCTCAAGAAGAATTCGAAAATGTGAAACGTTTAACAGACAGATGGACATACATACAGACATACTGACGGACAGACGACGGACAACGGGCAATCTATAAAGCTCACTCGAACCTTCGGTTCAGGTGAGCTACAAATGCACTGCTACAAACTTGTACTAGATACATAGTTCGATGGAAAACGTTTTATCTGAAAAAAATGCAAAGTTGATATCTTCGACGTTTTGGAAGCTGCTATTCAAAATACGTCAATATATCGATATGTCGAATTAAATGTCACAGCCAGAGATTCCTTTCTTTTCAGGTAGAAACGTTTGAATAAATTCTGTCTCATAAAATATATTTTAAAAAAACAGGTAAGCTAACAAAGAAGCACAATTCGTGCCCATGGGAATTCCAACAGACTGTTGGAAGACCTGACCCCGAAAACTATAACGATATTGTCAATGAGGAACTCCAGTATTGCTTTAATATCAACTACAGAGTACTTGTGTGTAGAATCAGAGTAGAGTTAAACAAAGTAATTTTTAGAATGGCTGATCACAAGATATGAGAATTTAATTTTTCCATTTTTGTTCAAGAAGCAACTGTCTATAATATATCAAAGACATGTCTTTAATTCATGGTGCGGAATGGCCGTGAAAAGTGTTGAAAAGTCATATGTGTTGATATGAGAAAGGTTCTGGGATTTCAAATTTATCATAAGTACATTTGAGAGTTTTTTAGAATCCACATTTGATTTACACCACTTCTGGCATATTTAGGATCACAATACGTCTGAAGTTGCTCCCTCAAGCTGTCAATAATTTCGTGATTAGCAAAGACAGTATGATTTATAATACCAGGCAGACATCCTCTGGTATTGCAGGATCACGCTTGTTCAGTTTATCTTGGGGGTGGATAAGATAACAAAAGGGATCATTGTGATATATATTATGGGTAAATGACCCGTCATCATGGGGGAATGACCCGTCATCATGGAGGAATGACGCCTTATCATGGTGGGAATGACCCCGTCATCATGGGAATGACCCGTCGTCATGGGGGAATGACCCGTCATCATGGTGGTGATTCCGGTGAAACTTCATTGTCTTCGCGATTAAACCCAAATAGCGAATAGCTTAGGAACCTGGCACATGAAAAATATACTTGCAGCAAATGGGCGTGCCAGGATTAAATTGTAGCAAACTTGCCACAAATGCCTGACTAGTTTACACCAGCTGTGTGCCACATGTACAGGAAAGATATTTTGGTAACGAATCATACTTGATAACTTCGTGAAGATGACCCCTGGGCGTGTCCGGGTAGCGCTCTTGCTTCTCAACGCTGCGACCTCAAGTTTGACCCTGTGATTGACGGAAATTGTATGTGAAATGGTATGCTGGTCGCCTGCGCGAACACGTAAGTTTCCTTCGATCACCCTCCCCATGAGCCCTTAGCGCCAACACCCGTGCATTAATATGACTTTATTGGAAATAAGTTTTCCAGCTTTCATGGGTTATCCTTGGTATGAACGTACATGTATAATTGTATATATGACATGTTCTGGTCGTCTACATATCAATCGAATCCTTAATACAACCAGATACTAGCAGTTTCTGCAGTTGCTCAAAGCTGTATCAACACAAAAGTAGAATACACATTAATTGAAACCTACCTCAAAAGGATCAAATGAAATGGATAAACCCGCATGTAAAGTGCGCGCTGCGCCAGTACCAGTGGTGCTCAACTTTGCTTGGACAGTTAGCTTCTAGGCTCCCTCATTGTTTGTCTCAGTCAAGAATGTCTCAGTCAAGAATGCGCTTACAAACTCCTCTGAGGACTACTAGTTAGATCAAACCAGATATAACACGGCGTTTGTTTGAAAATTTAGACAATTTTAGTCGGTATCAGTTTCATCACGTCTCAATTTCTAAAACTTAATCTTGGAAACTAAAGTAATCGCCATTTCAAACTGAAAAATACATCACACGGAATCCAAACATCCGTCCACATCATCCAAAATGACAGAGACAGAGACATTAGGTCTTTTTAAAAAGTTTATTTTCTTAATAAATAAAACTTGAATATCACGACAAATACAAAACAGTACTGTTAGAATATCCCAAAGGCCTACGCATCAATGCATTCAATATACAATGTAGAATAAGTATGACATATATAGAAGTTTACTTGTTGCTATCGAACTACATGTATCGAGAATGTATAATAAATAATTTAAAATACAGTTTTTTAATATTAAATTTAAGACAATCTACTTACTTGTTACTCAGGTAAAATATTTCCGTGATAAACATAAAAAACATCAACAATAAGCATAACGAGTACAACTGAACCGTTACATGTAATGGCTTCTCAAAATAAATGAAAACTCCTCTAGAAATATTTAACAAAACGTGATGGCCCAAACTGAATTATAAAAAATGAATTGAAGGCGAAATAACTGAATTGAAAAGTAAATAATAATAATATGACTTATTACATATGTAGAAGATCACAGTTTTTCTCTGGCATTGAATGAATTAGTGATTCGTTTAAATAGCCATTCATTTAGTTTGTCAAAAAAGTATGACACATTAAACAGTTTTTTATACAAATAAATTTTCCAAAATCA
>CAJDSM010031228.1:0-12044 GCA_903981925.1 Ostrea lurida
TATTTCAAGTACAACAAATATTTACGTACTAGATATAAAGATATTTTTCTTCTGTATATTAATTTACGGTGGTTCACCTTCTACATTGTGAATGAAATCTAGTACATTTACAGTCTCTAATTTCAATAAAATTGAATTGAGAATTACATCTTTTAAAATTTCTAAATGATATAATTACAGGGCTCATGGTGAGAGTGACTGATCAACAGGGGATGCTCTCCTCCTATCACTTATGCACCCTTCTGCTCTAGTACAGGAGATGCTTACTCCTCCTATGCACCTCCCCTGTCTCTAGTACAGGAGTAGCTTACTCCTCCTATGCCACCTCTCACGCCATGTTCTATGCTAACAGAGATGCTTTACTCCTGCTAGCACCTCTCACCCTGTCTCTAGTACAGGAGATGCTTACTCCTCCTAATGCACCTCTCACCTGTCTCTAGTTACAGGAGATGCTTACCCTCTATGCACCTCTCACCCTGTTCCTCTCACGTCAACAGGAAATCTCATCACTCCCCATATGCCACCTCCACCCGCCTCTAGTACTTTATAAATCTTGGGAGTCTTTGTTTGCCCTTCTCAAAATTCTTAATTTTTGAAAATATTTAATCACTTTCAGAGACTGGACACTGTCCGTTATCTTCTCTGGTCTAAGATTGCATTTATAATGTTTTAGGAGAAAAAAAAACCAACATCATCTTTTTAAAGTTAATAAACATTTTTCTTGAATAAAAGAGATGGCTAAGTTTGATAAATTTATTTCTAGAATAAAAGAGATACTAGGTTTGATAAATGTGTTTCATATATCAGTGTACAGATCTGCCTTTTCATGGGAGTATCAATGCATTTGATGTGATCTGATCAGACACAAATATATCAAGATCTCCTATATCCGTGTGCATCTGCATTTTCAAATGTGAACATGCATAAAATGTGCACTCCCTGGCATAAAGATTATCCCATAAACAGACCAAAGGGTAGCTCACAAAAAATAAAAATTCAAACAAAAGGACAATTCAAAACTAGCAGACAGAATGATCTAACTAATTAAAATCGCGTTCCGCTAAATATTATGAAATGCATTGCTGAGTGTGCATATAGAGCAGTATGAGAGTTCACAAAGTGTGCACCAGCAGTGTCCCTGCACATGGAGGTCATAGTTTTATTTTAATGGTTTCTAGATTTGTATCTTTCTGACAGTTGCTATCTCCTCTTCCTCAATGTGATTAGGAGAATGAGAGAAGACAGTTGGTAGTTTTACGATACTGCACTCTACAACATGAGGAGGTATCGTCCAATTAGTCACCTTACCGCTACAAATCAATGCACGTTTTCCCGTCATCTATCTCAAGCTTGATATCTAAATTTCCTTGTACTTCATGAAACTTCACACACATCTAATTTTATTTGCTCTCATTAATTTTTTTCTTTTCTTCTTTTTTTTTTGGGGGGCTGGTGGTAGGGGACTGGGGTATGTCTTAAGCACCTTCTGCTTCATTAGGACCATCTATCAAATTGTACATAAACAGGCTTAAGTTGTCATGGATCATTTTCACAAAAGATAAAGTTTTATTTTATAGGACATAATTTTCCTGACAAAGCATTTCATGGTTTCCATAATCATACACACCGATATGGGCGTTGGTCAACACTATTGACCTGAGGTCACTGGTGATAAGCAGGATTTACTTTTACGGCCAGAACCTTTCACGCACCTTGATTTTTTCATTGAGCCTTTAATTTTCGGGTTGTAAATATAATCCCATCTCATTACCAGAAAAAAATCACCTTTGAACTCAGAAATCCGAATGAATGAAATGGAGTACGCTCAAGTTAAAATTACAAAGGAAAACATAATAGCATTGATATCTCGAGTATCGATGTGTAATTTTGTCCATAGAAGCTTTCTGTAGGTATAATCTTGCTACTCAAATTGAGGATCATAATGCTTTATGGTTACAGTTACTTCAATACACTTACTTCAGAAAAATACGCTTAAACCGGTCATCGGAATGCGAGTCTTGTCTGTGGCTCATGCCTGTAGTCTGCTTCTCTTTTGTCCAACATCCGGACCCCTGTGTAATACACAATAGATTTCTGTCAGTTACACGTTTTTGTCAGTTAATGATCTTAATATGATACAGAAAGAAATTCCGTATGCCCCCTTCCCGCACTACTGACAATACAAATTCAATTATTCAAATTACGCGTTATTAGTTTTGTCACTTCTCAGCGCAAAAAAAGAAGCGCAGAGTGAGCGACATATATCTTTAAAAAAAGATCTATGCAACAAATGGTCATATAGCTTCTGAACCATTACACAGATCGATGTATCCCTTAGTGTATATTCATCATATGTAAGTAAGTAAGTAAATCTTTTATTATAGTGACATGTGCATTTTAAGTATTACAAAACATTATACATCATAAATGATAATTACATCAGTTGCACCCGGCCCATTTGACCTATAAGTCACTTTTATATTTTAACAATAATATGTAAATGCATAGCGCATAACACATAATATATTATTTATATAAATGTTGTTAGAGGTTATGTAACAGGAAGGTGAGAAAATACTACGGGCCAGACCGGTGGTCGAAACCGGGCAGAGGTTCAAAATTCTTCAAGCCCGTCGCCTGGGACTAACTAATTCTGGATTCAAACTAGTAGGCATTTAGATTCGCTACAAGTCCAGGGGCTTGGTATTATTAAAATTATTTTTAAGTGAATTAAAAACTTGACATTTTAATACATATATGGGTTTTTTTTCATTCAAAACAAATAAGATTTAATTCTAATGGTNACAAGTCCAGGGGCTTGGTATTATTAAAATTCTTTTTAAGTGAATTAAAAATTTGACATTTTAATACATATTGTTTTTATTCATTCAAAACAAATAAGATATAATTCTAATGACGTTAAAATAAGTAAAATCAATGTGGACTTGGACATTATGACTTGCTTAGAATCCACCCTTTAAGTCCTGGACTTGACCATCATAAAAAAATTTTGAACCCCTGCCAGGGCCCTGAACCTACAGTAAGATATTCTGAGCTAACTGCATAGCCACCTCACATATGAAGACATCAACCCAGGATCTGGCATCTGCACCTGTCAGTCCCAGGGGGCACCTGTCATTTCCAGGGGGCACTGTTCAGTTCAGGGCATGTCAGTCAGGGGGCACCCGTCAGTTCCAGGGGGCACCCGTCAGTCTCAGGGGCCGGTCTACAGCACCAAATGTACAGGTACCAGGAAGGGAGTAAAGACAACGGCCCAGATCGGGATTCAAACCCGGGTACCCCAGAATCTCTTACTCTAGCTTATACCAACTGAGCTATCTCAGGCCACTGGGTATCGAATCCAGCTGACCGCTTCATATGTTCTCTTATACTGTGTTCGAGTCTGTGGAAAATAGACAAATTCTTGACCAGACAAAACCTCAAATTTTACTATCATTTTGCCTTTCATTAACCTTGAGCACTCTTGAGCCCACAGTTGTCAAAATTGGATCTCTAACCCTCATGCTTTAAATAGCCATTTAATTATCAATTGCTTTTTTTTATACCCAAATCAAAATCTACTGCTTGTGGATTGCAAATTAAAAAAGAACATCAAAAGATAAACTTGTTACTTTTCTCACTCTACGTTGAGAACCCTCCAGTCCCAATAATTACCCAGGACTGACAATAATGGAAAATTTCCACCATTAATCGAGGTGCCAAGTGGTTCCATTAATGATGCATGTAGAGTCCCTAGTTATCTCCCTTTCACACACGGGTCATTACCCTAAGTTAGTTCAGATCTCCAGCTGCTAGGTCTATTGTGGAGGAACGAACAGCAGTCACGGTTACATCATCTGCTTCACCCCCTTCACTTCAAACTCTATCTCCAATCAAACTCCCTCCTCTTAAAAGTGATCACCCTCTACCAAAAAATGCAGAGAGATTGTTATTTATCTAAGAGGACATATGATTAGGTGGTAATTAATTACAAGACACTTCTCCTTAATGTAGGGGCCCCTTGGATGTGTTATATAACATGTCCACATTAATGATCCCTGCACACATCAAGAACTCTGCCATATCTTGGGTGAAGCATTCATTTAATTTCATTATTTTCTTTTTATCAATGCTCTCCTCCATCTGCTTGAATCAATTTCCAGAAAAAGACTCCCTGTGGTTTTAATTTCTATTTTCCTGTCATATCAAGTCAGACACCTTGGTTAAAAATCAAAGAAGGTGTAATGAAAATTAGGGGGGAACTGGCAAATAAGTGTTCAGAAAGGTGTAAAGACAAACATATTTCTGTCATGAAAGCCTGCCGTTTTCTACAGTGGGAAATTAATTATTAGAGGAGACAGTCGTTTTCTTTTCAGTGTAATGAATGCACACCTTGCTGTACACCTGTGTATGTTCTCAGGAAAAGGCTGCATGTCGACAATCCAACTCTGCAGCAGCTCGTTACAAACCTGTAGCTAGCATTCAACCACCAGAATCAATATCCAAAATAATCATTCAACCTCCGGAACCAACTCCCAAATTAACATTCAACCACCAGTCACATCCCAAATTAACATTCAACCACCAGTCAACTCCCAAAATTAACATTCAACCACCAGTCAACTCCCAAAATTAACATTCACACGACAACAACTCCCAAAATTACATTCAAAAACCACCAGGATCAACCTCCAAAAATTAACATTCAACCACTGGGATCAACTCCCCAATTAACATTCAACCACTGTAATGTACTCCAGCAACACATCTCTTCCTAATGATCTCATTTTACAGTCTCAGTATAACAGCAGCAAATTCATTTATATATTACAAAGCATAGAAATTACTATAGTTATTCTTTAACACGCATGTATTGAATCAGTGGTGAATACAGATGCATACATTTGCATACTGCATGAAAGAGATAAACTTTCCCAATGGATTTGGGCACCTACATGGCATATTACATGAAAGAAATGTGCTTTCCAATAGGATTTGGGCACCTACAGGATTACATGGTGTGGAGATACAGTTTCTTGTCTGTCTAGAACAGCATGCAGTGGTAAGATGTCAAAACTTTAATTATATGTTTCAATCCTACATTCACAAGCATACTAGCTTATCCCCTTTAATAAAATTGAGCTTACGCACGAATAAATTTGGCTGTGAAGCTTATGTTTACATCTGAATTTACCACCTCTTAGTAAAACTACATCCCGCAACATTGTGCTGTGAGATAACCTACCTACTGCATCCCCTCATCCCCCCCCCCCCCCCCCCCCCTTTCCTTCAACATTTGTTCACATGTACACGAATAAGAAGAGGTTTAGCAAAATTCAAATCAAACAAAACAGAACACAATTTCTTCCTGTTTCTGATATCCCATATACCCTGTACTTTGTGTACATAAGGAATACCCCCCCCCCTTCACATCCACCATCCAGTAGCAAACAAGAGTTTTGCAATTTCAGCAGGATATCAGACTTGGGAGAACCCAATTAGAAATCCCAACACACAGACCTATCAAAGTCCCACCATAATTATAGCGTCATTTGTGAGTCTCCGTTTTAATAACACAAACGGAGTTCTTAAATAACAAACTATCAAAAGCCCCTTATGTCACGAAATCCATAGTTTTTGTTCATTATTACTGTTGGCTTGCACGCTGGCAAGGTTACCGGGTGTAAACAGCATTTATTAAATGAGATTTACGGAGCCTCGTCAATTATGAAGACCAAATCCACCGGATGGGATGGGTGGAACTCTCTGGATGTTACATGTCAGTTATGATGTAATGGGGCACCCGGTCCCCACCGAGGGAGGTGTGAAACTTCTGGGGTGTAATGTCAGTTTATAAGTGACGTATGGGGCACCGGGTCCCACTGAGCGGAGGGTGAACTACCTGAGTTAGAATTATCTATGAGCGTCATGATCGGACAGAACTCTTCCTATCATCACGATATGTTGTGATTGTCAAATTCTTTGTCTCCCCTATGTCCACTCCGTGAAAACACCTGTGAACAAGTTTTAGGTGGCAAAACATGTGTCAGACTATCTTCTCTGGTGTTTTTGCTGTGACTAAAAGAGAAATTTAAATTATTTCGTAACAATTAGGCATCTCCGTGGCGAAAAAATTCCTAAATTTTCCAACACACAGACCTCCCCCTCCACTAAGTTGATCAACAATTTCTTCCACATGCATGGTGGTAGTTTCAGACAGAAATTTTATATTCAAAATTTTGAATCTGTATGTATCTGAAAATTAATACACGTTGCAAAGTGTCTCATAACTGCCATATGTCACAGCAGGTGTGTGCACATTTAACTTACTTAACACCTTCTGTATAAATGTATTACATGTATCATATACTTGAAAGCACTCCACTAGCTTGTTGCTTAGTATTACCTAATTAAAACCAAGGCATGTTATCTTTTCACAATACATGATTATGACCCATCCCTTGTTTGTAAAGACACGAAATAAAACGTCCCCACATAATACAACGTCAGAGCCAAGCACTCGTCTGATAGAGTCATCAACCGTGGATTTCTGTTCGCACATTGTGCAACCAACAACAGACAATAACTCGCACTAAAACTTTCTTCTGAAGCTACGTTTACCGAATACTTCTTGTGTCAACTGTGCTCCCGCTCGCTCACTCGGAAAATCATACACCCACACTTAACACAATCGTCGCTCCAAGTTTATAACCCAACACATACCACTAGCTGCATAACTTTTATATATACAAAAGATTATTCACTGCTATACCATTATTCTATCTCTCACATACACAAGGCACCACACCTGGACTCACTCCACGACACGCGCACACACAACAATTGTTGATAACGATACACCAAATATACTTCGCTTGTGCGGTAACTATGATTGTGGAATGCATTAATCTAAAGGGTCGCTGTGATCACAGCGCGATATAGTCTTGCTTGGACTGGCACCTCTCTTGCTTTGTATCCCATCGCTCTTCTCGCACACTCTCGCGCACTCACTAACACATACACACTGCGCTTTAGCAATGTAAACATTGCATCATCTGCCAAACTGCTCTCAACGGCTTAGCATCATTCAACAAAAGGGGAATACTCTACTTGTAAAAAAACCCCCAAATAAACGACCATGACCTTGAATACTGATTTCTCAGCAGATATTAACACATCTTCATCGAATTTCCAATAAAAAAAAAAAAAACATAAATCACACCCTCTTATTCAATATCATGTGAGAGAGGTATTTCTATTGTAAATACTACTACGCAATAAAATGCGCATCCTACACTAACAACAGCGAGATCTAGACATAGACACCGGAGGAGAGTTGCGTCTGAACGGAGGAGATTGCGTCTGAACGGAGGAGAGTTAGGTCTGAACGGAAGGAAAACCGCACCTGCTAGATCGGGAGGCTGAGGGGAGTAATTGTTACACCCAAAACGCCTTAACCCCAGTTGTTAACCGTCGTGATTCAAGGCATCACGACCACCTTAACACTGCATAACAAACAAACGAATGCAGGCCTATCACATCCACCACCCTTACACTGACCATGTATCAATAACAAAGATGCCAGGCTTCAATCAAATTCAACCTCTTTTCCATATTGCACGCTCCTCTCTCCTACATGGACCAAGAAATTCTCTTCACAATCTCACACAAAGAACTTTATGTGCTGCATAAAAATTCAACCCTCAAGTTTAATTTGACATAATTTCTGTTTCCAAGCTGCTGACTGACCTATCTTCATCTGATGTGTTGTTTGAACTGAAATTTTGTCAAATGATCATCAGGAAACTTGATCCCTGGCCCTCCCCAGGAACTCTTAGATCTCCCCCCCCCCCCCTTTCATCCTGAGCTGACAAATCAACAGGTGGCACCGATTCTATCACCATAACTGCTTTCCATGTGACCTCAGTGGCCCATCATATTCCTCTGTAAGCTTGCATGCTGCAGATTACACAACCTAATGAGAGATCATTCATCTCAGTGTAGGATAAACGGAAGAACACACAGTGGCTCCATCTAGGGAGACTATTGGTGACAACATTCTCAGATTTTTAAATTCTAGCTTTACTTACTTTGAAAGTAAGAAAACTTGAGTGTTTTCAGATAAATTAATTCAAAGTTTGCTATATACATACAGTGTCCTTGACCTTCAAAAGCTAGAAACAATTAAATTTGTTGTTTGTGTACATTTTGAATCTAGCGGGATTTTTATTATTTTTGTTTTGGTGTTCACTTTTAATAAATTTAGCACTTGTCAAATTTCTTCCGCTTAGACAGCATTAGAAAACGATTACATATCCTGCCCCCACCACAGGTTACATAATATCGTATCCCAGGAAGTCACAGCGCAAAAATAAACTGGCGGCAGCTTGATTCAACTTTGACTCCGAAAACTTTAGTGAAAGTTTTACGTAACCAGCTCGCTGCCAATCTTTCGAGAGCTATAGTGGCTGTTTCTCTCTGCTCAGCAACAGCCTCAATGAAGCTCTAAAAATAAA
The DNA here is from genome assembly GCA_903981925.1 of Ostrea lurida. Lineage (NCBI taxonomy): Eukaryota > Metazoa > Mollusca > Bivalvia > Ostreida > Ostreidae > Ostrea > Ostrea lurida. Next base: position 8,517 of record CAJDSM010031228.1, read on the forward strand.
CACAACCGATCAATAATGCAGAGTCTTCACGTTCAATTTTCTTAACTGTTTTGGCTATAGAGCAATAACATAGGGTTAATCATACAAAAAACGCGAGTACTCTCAATTCCAATTTAGTAAAGCACCGTTTACTCGAAGTCTCTCTTCAGCTGCCTTGCCTAGTCATTGCTTTTTGAATATTAGAAAAGAATTTGTACCCCCAGTTCAAACCCCTATGTGCGGATGCAGACGCATTCTTTATCATCATGTGTAGCATTTTTGTTAATTATCCAATTTTTTATTTCTTAGTGGTATTAATATTTAAATTATTTACAGTAAAACATGCTTATACAGAACTTGCTAATAATGAATTTACACTCACTGTGAAGTGATATTTGAATAAGTAAAATTTTAATGAATTAACAAATTTAAAAGCTTATTATTTGATATTTGCTTGCCCTGGAAGTTCACTTACCGAGTTTTACAATATCACTAGCATGTAAAAATTATGGAAATGCATTGTGATTTTTTTCATTTTATGAACACCCAGTTAATGGAACTTTAGAGAAATGGAATCACAAACAACACTAACAAGTGGGATTTAAAAACTTTTTGATTTTTTGATTCAGTCTCTCTCATAATCAAATTTTATAAACTTGCACAATTTTTAACTATTTCCTTCCCAGAACTGCCTCCAGATTACAGAAAATAGCTTCATTTATTAACCCCCACTGGCAGGAGGAAGCAAACAACCCCTCCCCTTCATTATATGCGAACTCAGCAAGATCCAAATCCCCTATTAAATATATATGTTTATATACATAGTATATATATGGAAGAGTTTTCCCAATCCTGTGAAAACTTAACTGTATATTCAAGTATCAGAGCAAAACCAAAATGGATTGCTGCTTCAAAGACAAATTGAAGCAGGAGAATAATATATTCAAATAATACGGAAACCACTGGCTCTATAGATACCACCCTCCAGTGTCATATATCAGACAACACCTCGTCAACTGCCGAACCGTCTCTCTTACCTGTCGTTTCAAGAATAAAACACTTCTGAGTGACATTGTTCCTCTGAAACATTCTATAGTTTAATGAGATGTTTGTTTTAAAGTGCCCCTATTGGGTCCATAATTTCTGAATTTAGAAGTGCCATACATCTGAGAAGCTTTTATCTATCCACCATTTACATCAGGAAACGGCTGATTTATGCAAGGTCAGAATGCTTTGGACGAAGTCCATCGTCACTGACATCATACCGAATTGACACGCATCAGAGAACAGCCCTCCAGGTATTCAATAGAGATTTAGGATCACCATTCAGGACATCATTTCCTGGTGCAGGTCAAACAAACTGAATTAGACTCAACTTCCATACTAAAGAAATCAGTACATCAAAGGAATACCAACATTCCCCAATATCTCCCTCCTCTTTTCTTTCTCACTCTCCCATCCTTGTTGGCCCTACCTCATTTTGCTCTCCTTTCTTTCCCTCCCTCCTTCTTTCTATCCTCTTCCTTTTTTCTCTCCTCTTCCTTTTATTCTACCTCCCTCCCTTTCTCTCTCCTTCCCATTTACCTACTCTCCATCTCCCTCCCTTCCATCCTTCCTCCCTTTCTCTCTCTCTCTGAACCCTTTCTCCTGCCCTCCATCTTTCTCTCCGGACCCTTTATTCCTCCTTCCCATCCTCTCTCTCTCTCTAGACCCTTTCCCCAGCCCTCTCTCTTCCTCTCCTTCCCTTTCTATTTTCCTCCCTCCCCCCTCTCTCTGTGGCTTTCAAATTGGGAAAAAAATTGTAAAAATTTCAGTCAAATTGGGAAAATCAAATTTTTAGTAAATTATTTATAAGTTTTAAAATCATATCAAACATTATATTGCCTTTAATTTTCAATAAATTTATTTAAATCACCATTCCAATAACTCTCTTCAAATCACATCGAATGTTTATTTTTTTCAAAGGCGTTTCCCTTTTTGGGAGGGGAAAATTCCAAAAGGGCCGAAATTCATTCTAACACCCCAAGTCTTACTGCTTACATTTTTGAATAGTCATATTAGTTGATGAATGATTTGATCTGCGATTATAATGTACATTCATCAACTTTTATACGAAATGCAATCATTCATTTCAAACTAATGCATTATACTTTGCTGATGTCAGCCCAAATCGCCCCCAATCAATTTAAGCCTCTGTAGAAATCAATCCTGGGCTTGTAAACAAGCATTTTTCATTTCACGGAAGCCATACTCTAACATTTTGTACAGATTTGAACGCAGGTTAGATCACCGGCTGTAGAGACAGTTTAGAACGGCTCCTGTCTGACAGATGACTGGGCAGGACATGGCCTCTATAGATGACGAACACTTCCCCCCATTATAGAATATTATTTTTGACACCAAGATCGTGCACTCTGGTTAATTAAGAAAGCCGACAGGATAACACTCAATATTGCACTCTGCACTTACATGCCTAAAAGTCACGGTACCTTCTAACATGCGCAACTGATTGGCATGATCACATTTTGTCTTCGAAATATCTACACTTCTGCCACTTATCATTCAGTTCTGTCAGTGGATTGACCTTGAATCCTATTATTGAGTCTTGACCTCATACACACACAAAAAAAACCTCAGAGATTTTAATATATATCCTCCTAACCGCAGGGTATCAAGTGCATGGCTTTGTAATATAGGAGTTAGGTTATTCCACACTTAAGCTGGGGCTAAACCATTACAATACCGATTTCATAATAGGGCGTTCAACCTCTACACAGAAGTACGTAATTCGTACATTGACATTTTCACGATTGAAATATGTTCCTTCCCAGTTTTTTTTTTCTACCTGCTAACATGACCAGACTATCATTATCATTTTTTATAATGGATTTTTTTCCTTCCCGTCATATCAGTTTCCTAGCGTGATTCCAAACCGTATAATATCACAGACTGCAGAGCAGACATTCATCTCCCCTAGCGTGATCAGGTGATGTGTTCACTTGGATAATCGAGTCCTTTTGTTTTGTGCTAGTTTGTACAATGTGTGCTTTTCTAACTTTTAAATATCAAAAATTCTAATTTCCCACTACTACAATAGTACACGCAATATCCCTCAAGTCATCTCACCCAAATTGATATCTATTCATCTCAGTGTTATATATATCAATACTACCGCACTATACTGTGCAATATTATACATCAACTAATTCGTAAATTTATTCCATCAAAAACAAGAGGCCCATGGGCCACAGCGCGGGCACCTGAGGTGACCTTGCCCCCTCGCACGCTCTATATCAGCGAAGCATTTACAGGTAATGTTGTACTTTTCGTCCTTTAGAAGATGTTTAATATATATTTCACTATATGTTAAAAACTTTGTGACGCCCTAAATTGTGGCGACCCACAAACGCCCTAGGGTCATGATTTGTACAAATCTATTAGAATTTCAATTTATCAAGAAAGCTTTCAAAATAATTTACAGCTTCAACTGGTCCAGTGGTTCTTAGTTAAAGATTTCCCTTTATTATTATTTTCATTTGTTGTGAATTA
>CAJDSM010031233.1:0-13281 GCA_903981925.1 Ostrea lurida
AATATCAACATGACTAATTAAGACATCTCGTATATACCGTATATGTGAAGGTGAAGGAACGGCAAGTGTTTGTTTTTATCCCGTAAGTTTTTGAACAAATTCTGAATTTTTTTAACACCACTTTCGGCGTAAGTAATTTCACAATACGTCTGACAATGGAGAAGCTGAAATCGTCCCGATTGTCATAAAGTTGAGGTGTTATAATTAGTTTGCCGTTAATGTCTATGTTCGATAAAATATCCATGCAAGTATAAAGCAAGTATGGGTGACTCAGTGGTGTCTTTTATTTTTACCGGTAGTGCACTGGGATACATCGAATCGACATATGAATAAAAATTATTATCAAAAATAGATAAAACGTTGATATATCGGTTGGAAATTGTTATCAATTAGATAAAACGTCGATATATCGAAATGTCGAATTAAAGGCCACTGCTAGAGATTAGTTCTTCTCATGTAGAAGGTTTCAAATAAATTCTGTCTCGTTAAAATATAAAAACAGGTCAGCTAACAAAGGCGCACAATTCGTGTCCATGGGAAATCCAACATATCGGAAGGCCTGATCACCAGACACTACAAAGATATTGTCAATGAGGAACTCCAGCATTGCTTGAATGTACTTGTGCGTAGAATTTAATGAAATGTTTCTTAGAATGACTGATCATTTCCCTTTCCCACTGTTGTTGACAACTTTCTGTAATGTTAAAAGTATTGTCTTTAATTCATCGTGAGAAATGGTCGTGTAAATGTTGAGATGTCATACCGGTATATGTTTTGATGTTGAGATTTCAAATTTACTTTATAGAAGTTCTTTAGAGTAATCTTTAAATAATTATTTAAAGATATCTTCAATTATTTTTACATATGTTAATTTGGCGCTCCATATACGTCATTCGTCATGTCATATTGGTTGTTCACATCATCAGGATAAGTTTTATTTGTCTATATATTGTCGTTGATAAAATTTCGTTTAGTAATCTTTTTGATTATCTTTATTTACCTTTCGTAATTGATACTGAACTGAAAGATAACGGTTTTCAAAGAATATAATTTTCAAGTATATGAAGCCCTGAATGCATCAACGAAAGGGTAGGCAGCACTGAAATGCTGTATGTTTACCATCCGACTATCTCAGAGATGATCAATCGTTGACCCTGTATTCTTTTGACGCTCCACAACGTCAAACTCAAGTGATTTTTCAAGTGTTAGGTGATGGTACCTGGTATAATTGTTTTTACCGCTCAATTTCCCTTCCAATATTAGGACGTAAAAAGTACCATATGTTGAAATTCATTTGGACTGGTTCATAACGAGAAATGGTAATTATTGGCAAAATGTCGGAAAGTGCATTCTTGATGTCATATTTTAATGAGTGAATGCATAGTAACTGCATGGTAATGCAACAAAATCTCTGCAGAATGAAATTATTTAAATTGCAGTTAGGTGAGTATTCCTCATTGCTGTACATTTATATGCTGTTTTAAGTGTTTGACAATTTAATGCAATTTGTAGGCTCATCCGAAGCAGTTCAGGAGATAAATGCTGCTATCAGCAGATATTTCCATAATCAGCTAATAAAGCCGCTCAATGACTATACGATGCGTCTTCTAATCAGTGAAACATGTGTGATCTGGACCACCATCGTGGTGTCCAGATGTCGTTCTCTGTGTTCCATCGGATGTCCTTTTATTCATAACGGTTCAAAAAAAGGATCTGATTTGGAAAGCACTCTATGAAGTGGAACTTCAGAATTCGCTCGAAAACCCTTAAAATTACATTCACTCAGAATGGACACAACATTTGGATAATAAAAAGTGCAAGAGATCGAAATCTGAGCTTGAGTAATACTTCAACACCCAAAAAGCAAAAATTGGACAAGGGGCCTCAGGGAACAGAAAACTTCGAACATTCTGTAAGATGGGTCTACTGACATCCGATATAAAAGAGTCTGGACCTTTCCAATCCTCCATTTTCAGAGAAGGTCTTTTCTGGGATCTTGGTGTGAGAAATGGAAATGGCTCCACCATGATGTAACCTTAGATGCAGCTATACAGCTGAGTTTACAGAGATGGTATGTTGAGAAGTCATTTTTGTCAACAATTATAACATGCCAAAAGCAAGTGCTTCAAGCTACACCTCGTATCCATTTCGTTCATGATCTGAACAGTCTGATTAAAATCAAACCTCTCACTTCGCTCATTATACGGATAGTCGCTCGTGTGGAGTTTCGTCAGACCTCCCATGCACTCGGCCATTTCCGGCATTGGCGGAAATGGCCGAGTGATATTTCTGCCATTATGATTACCGATTACTCCGCGTAGTAACGGGAATTTGATAATTGTTGGATATGTGAATAAATTTACTATAGTTGATGTGTTAGGGTTTAATTGAACAAAAATTTAATCGTTATGTGTCATATGATGTTAAGAAAGTTTAATCGAGAGAAAGTCTGAATATGGGTCGATGCATATACATTACTTCATTCTCGCGGATTTACCGCTTTTGTTTACTGTGTAATGTGCCTGTTCTTAATCAGAATACTTTTGAACAGGTTTCATGACATTGGTTTGATATAAACAGCATATCTTACTCAGTAAGTTCCACTAATAGAACGTTAGGATGATTATCTCATTATGTATTTTGTTATATATTTTTGTTTTTCATCATTTTTATGTAAATATAAGTAAAATGTCATGGCAATGCATTAGGTATAATGACACCTTTTCGAATTTCCTCTTTGATCCTGTACACACAGCATACTCAATGATGAAAAACAAAAGAATGCTAGACATTTAGCTGAGTTTTGTGGTTTCTTTTGCAGATTTGGAATGGGTCAGACGCTGTCTGAACCAGTGACAACGAAGGAAACTTCCAGTTGTCAGAACAACTTTGTGAAAGTGGGGTCATCATGTATGCAAGGATGGCGAATAAGTATCCTTGAAACAAATCAGCACTATGTTCAATTATATAAATATCTTCTTTTAGCAGTGCTTCTGGAAATTATTGCTACTTTGGGGGATATAAACTTGCTATTATTGTCTCAGCCAGTAAATGGTTTAAATCAAGATATCATTTGATATTAATACCAAAATCAATCCACAAATGATTTTTCCACAAATAAATCCAACTGATACCATTCAACTCCACACTGAATCATTTCAGATGATACCTCTTTTTCGCAATTACTGTAGCACATGTGTTGCCTCATTTTGTAAGTTTCCAGAAAAGATGTATTATATGTATTTGAAATAACAGTGATTATTCAGTGTATGCCAAAGACATCGGACCTGTCCGATGTGTCATTTTTTACACCAGACCAGAAATGTCTGTTGTCTCGGTGTCCAGTTTTTAGTTTGTTTTAAGTAAAAAAAAATACCGCACTGCAAATCCAACTATGTAAACGAGTGTGATATAACCGCATGAACCGTTTCATTACAAGTATTATGCGTGAACGATCTACGGAAGTCTGTTGAAACATAAAATAAATAAGATTTCCTTGGTTCTGCATTTTCACTTTTTTGGTCTGACAAACTTTTGTTTGGTCCTTTGTGTTCATGGAGTACTCTGGACTGAATGTCCTGTGTGGCCTTAAAAAAAACTTTCGCATAGACTGGATTATTATTGATTTAGTGAGAAATTGATTGGTGTCATTTGGATTTACTTTTATGGATTGATTTAGGTAAGTTTTTGAACAATTCATATCAAATGTAACTGAAGGGCAACTGGTGCCAGCAACATTTCCCACATACTTTGTACTGGCTTTGAAAGAAATGAGGGGGGACAAGAAAGATTGAATATGAATTATCTCGTTTTCATAGAAATTATAAACCCACCAAATCATAATTTTACTATAATACATGTACACAAGTGGTGAAAGTAAAAAATGCAGGACTCTTCTATCTATTTGCAAGAAAATTCTTCATTCAATGGTGTGTTTATCAACCTTAACAGTAACCAGCTATGGAGGACGCACATATACACTTGCTGTCATTACCTAATGATAAGGACACCTGTTTCTTTGGTGTTTTCGATGGCCATGGAGGTAAGCAGATATTTCTAAACTAATGGACACCCAAGACTTGCTACGTTCTGTAGGTGTGACAGAAAATGGGTGCTAATGTCCCTAGAATTGAAGATTGATTTTTTAAAATTTTGATTATTGTTACATCTGCCTGTTTTGTATTCTTATCTTTAATAACTGTACAGAAAACCTGATTTACTTGTTGCAATTCTGTTAATATACAGAAGCTAAGTAAATCATAATTTCTTTTTAGCTTTTGTAGTTTTAATATGTTTTATTATGGGGACGAGCAAAACCCATACAATATCTGCAAAATCTCCTTCATATTTAACATGTAATATTCTACATTTATGTAAAGGGAAAATCATATTATTTCATGTTGATTGTCATGACTAATCTTACATAATTACTTATTACAAATATTCCGAATATATAGAACTTTTCATATACATTTGGCTAACAATATACAAAAATTTACATTTAAGGGTCAAAAGTTGCACAGTATGCTGGTGAAAATCTTCATAAGAAAGTGATATCAAGGCCAGAGTATTGTAAGTATTGATTCAGTTAACTTAATCAAATTTGGCAGAAAATTTAAAATGAGTACCAGTAAATTTGTAAGAACTATAGGTGTAACAATATTTATTGGTGTATTGTGTTTCATTAAAATTTTGTATTGTGTTGCAATATAAATTTTCCTGGTACCTTGTTTGATATTATTTCTTGATGATCTTAATTAAGTTGTCTGTTCATTTGTCAGACTGAGCCCTCACAACATGGTTTACAAACAGGCTAAAAGACAAAATCTGGGGTTACTTTGGATAAGAGTTAAAAAAAGCCTCAAAGTTTTTGTTTATCATTCAATATGAATATGAAGAATATTTACATTTTCAGAGACCTGATGAAGACCCGCTAGGGTCGTAAGCTAGTCTCGGAAATGAATTATAGTTGATCAAAAAGATGGTGTTATCTTTCCATATATATTTCTACATTTTCAGCTGATTTATGGTAGACGTATTAAACTGATTATATTGCAATATACATGTATCATGATATGCTCATAATGTATTGCAATATATTGTAATACAGTTCAACTCGGGTGAATTTTTGAATGCCCACTTTCCACTGTCGACCGGCCACTTGGTATCAGGAGTGGACATTTACCTGAGTTTGGTATAATTATATATACAACCCACTGTGTTCTGTGGACATTTATAATATGCCCACTTGAAAAATAGCCCACTGACACCAGTGGGCAAGTTGATTTTCAACTGAGCCATATTATACATATAATGGCAAAGATAACGGACAGTGACCAATCTCGTAAGTCCCAAATAGAATACAAAAACAAGAGTTGGACAAACATGGACCTCTGGACACACCAGAGGTGGGATCAGGTGCCTAGGTGGAGTAAGCATCTCATGTATTGTTACATTCCAGCATGTAGTATAGATAGCCTATCTCTGAGAACGAAAGTCGCTGACAGGAAGTTGTGGAATTTATGACTGCAGCACTCTCTACACAGGCAATGCCACGCACATTTCTACTGCAGCACTCTCTACACAGGCAATGACACACATTTCTACTGCAGCACTCTCTACACAGGCAATGCACACACATTTCTACTGCAGCACTCTCTACACAGGCAATGCACACACATTCTTACTGCAGCACTCTCTACACAGGCAATGCACACACATTTCTACTGCAGCACTCTCTACACAGGCAATGCACACACATTTCTACTGCAGCACTCTCTACACAGGCAATGCACACACATTTCTACTGCAGCACTCTCTACACAGGCAATCACACACATTTCTACTGCAGCACTCTCTACACAGGCAACGACACACATTCTTACTGCAGCATCTCTACACAGGCAATGCACACACATTTCTACTGGCAGCACTCTCTACACAGGCAATGCACACACATTTCTAGAAATGCATCCTTTGTATTTTTTGCAGGTACAGTTAGATTTCCACCCAGATTAGGGTATTTATGTATTTCAGAACATGGGTGTTTTTATTATGCCCATGTTGTAGATGGTATATAGTCGGTGTAATATATGTATAGGTTACTCACTAACTCTGTGATATTGTTTTTATTCAATTGAATATTAGAATGTTTCAAAAACTCCTGTAATATACAGGATTATGAAAGTGTCTGTGAAATACACATAATCCATTAGTGACAAAACATTGTTCATAGGTAATGTTTGTATGATGTTACAAAATCAACAATTTTCTAACACATTTACAATTTTTTAATTTACAGTCGAAAGTTTAGTGTGTAAAATTATCCACCTAATGCTTTAGAAAGAAGAGAATGTAGACATGACCATAATCCATTTTCAAATATTGCTGATACTGTATAAAACTAAATACATGTAGGATGTATCAAATTTTTTGAATTTTGCAATCCCAGGGTTTTGACTATAGGTCAGGACAGGTCCAAAATAGCCATGTAGTGTTAATAAATATGGAACATATATTTTGTAAAGTCTCATCACTATAAGTACTTTTGGGGCATTTGTGTTTTAAGAACACATTTTACACTGCTGCTGAATATTAGACTGGCTCAGATATGCAGAACAGGACTGGAAAATCACTCTAGATTTCATAGCCCTTGGGGCTAGTAATATATTTTAACTAATACCGGCCTATGTATATTCCTTATTATTAGTAGACAATGTTTGGTCACATCAGTGCTCTTTGATTTCCTACCAAATAACCAAGCTGAACATGAAATACTGTGCTTTTGGTAAAAATGAGATATATGATATTCAGTTTTGTGGTGTATTAATATTTTCCATATTAAATAAAAATTGATTTACTGGTAATTACTCTGGTATTCTCAAATTTTATGAAGCAATTCTATTGCTCTGTCTTAAAAATGTGATGAAAAGCCTGTTGCACAAGTTCTAGGCAAAGTCTGTGGCTCACATATTCTGTATGTTGTTGTGCAGTGGTATTCATTTTCATACCAGACTTTAAATTTGAGAATTCTGAAAACATGAATAAACTGCCAGCAATTCATCTGAGGATCCATCAAAGGTCTTTGGTGCTACTCCAATGAAGAATTTTACAGCATTTCTTAACCCTCTGTCCTTTCTTTTCTAGCTGAGGGAAGAATACCAGATGCAATCAAACTGGGATTTCTTTCTGTGGATGAGGATATGATGAAAGGTAATACATGTACTTCTCTATTTCTGCTTTTCATGACATATTTCCAGAAATTTCATAACAACAATGCTGCAACAGCAATGATTACATGTTGTCTATTATAGATAATGATATGAAAGATGAGCTTGCTGGAACCACAGCCAATGTAGTTTTGTTAAAAGGAAACAAAATTTTCTGCGTAAGTTGTAATGCATTGCAAACTGGTATGTTCTGAAATGTATATTATGTAAATTAGCTAGTGACGTTAACTTGAGTTGGTCATCACCTTATATTTGCTGTTTGAATTTTTTTGATATGGCGTTGCAAAGTTTTGATTTGCATAACTATTTCAATCCCTTTGGTAATTTTAAGAGCATTGAATTTAAAATAAATTGCAAGTAGATTGCTTTTACTGTAATTCTAATATGCTAATTTTCTCTTTTGAAGGGTAATGTGGGTGATTCTAGATGTATTGCAAGTGTTCGTGGACAAGTGGAACAATTATCCTTTGACCACAAGCCAGGAAATGAGGCTGAGACGAAGCGGATTATTTCTGCTGGAGGATGGGTGGAATTTAATAGAGTGAATGGTAATTAACTTATATTCAGTGAAACCAATATGTACATATTTCATAATTCCTTATAATAAAGATCTCTCTGAAGGTTCTCGTGCTTCTAATATAAAAAGTATTACTAACATTAGAAAACATGATTTATGTTTAAAAATGTGTAATTATACCCCCCGCAAACGAAGTTTTGGGGGGTATATTGAATGCAGCAGTCCGTCTGTCCCTGTTCCGTCTGTCTGTAGACATGATTATTTTGTCCGGCTGCATTTCTAAGAAACCAATGCACGGAATTTCTGAAAATTGTATACATTACTCACCATATGAGATGTGCACCTGGTATTTTCATTTTGATTGGACAATTTTTCTTCGATTTACAGCCGTTTTTTCCATATATGGACTTAGACATTTTGTCCGGGCATGGTTCTCGAAAACCAGTGGCACGGATTTTTCTGAAAATTTTGTATACCACATTACTCACATATATGAAGATGTGCACCTGGTATTTTCATTTTGATTGGACAATTTTTCTTCGATTTACAGGCGTTTTTCCCATATATGGACTGTAGAACATTTTGTTCGGCATGTCTAAGAAACCAGTGCACGGGATTTTTCTTGAAAATTTGTACAATCATTAATCACAATATGAAGATGTGCACCTGTTATTTTTCATATGATTGGACAATTTAATCTCCAATTTAATAGGCTTTTTTTCCACTTATGGACTTAGTCATATTTCCATTTACCGGTAAATAATTTCTAAAGATTCATGAAGAGATTTTGATATAAATCTTAGTAATGCATTGTATTTTGACTGAGCTTATGCACTTACGCATTTCTTATTTTGAATTAGAATAATATAAAGTATAGAATAAGGGGGGGGGGGGGTCTCTTTGGGAGTGTTTTCAAAATAACAAATTAAACATGCATTTTTCAAGTGAAATACCTTTATGTACCTTATTTTTATTGAATGTACATACATGCATACATACATGTATATCAATAAATATTTCCATTTTCTGTTGATAGGGGAGTGGGGTGGGGGGTTAGAACAAGAAATGCTGATAAACAATGAATACTTTGAAAATTCTTATAATGTATTGTATATAATGTTATCATTGAGTATAACCAGTAATGTGTTTAGTTATTTAATTGATTCATGAATTTTTTTAAAGGACACATTCATAAAAAAAAAAAAATGATATAATACTAGATGAACCAATTAGACATCTTCATTCTGGGATAATTGAGGAATCTGGGTTATTTCCATTATAATTGTGTGCCCCGCGGGGGTATTTGGGTCCCGAAAGGACAGTTCTAGTTTGGTTTGGGAACATTTGTAAATGTAGAGTGTTCATATGTATTATCATTATGATTTTGCTACAGAAATGAACCGGTTTTTATGCCCCTGTCTGATTTTTGGAGGGGGGGGGGGTTATCAGCTTTTTGGTCTGTATATCGCCAGAAGTTTCAACAGTGGTATAACTTTTGAATGGTAAGTGATAGTGCTTTTCAGGGATGTGATTTTTCCTCGTTTAAGAGGAAATCCTTGGATTTACTCAATTCCTTAAAAAAGTGAAATGCTCTGGGTTTGATCTGGTGACAGAAAATGATATTTTTCTGGGTAGAGTGAGATGTTTTCCTCTGATTTCTGAGGAATTCTATCACATCCCTGCTTTTCCACTGGTAGCAACATTTCAATTTCTATACCTTGAACTTAGACATACTTTTCGAAAACTAATATTGGTCATAACTTGAGAATGGTAAGTGATAGGGATTTCACATGTGCATTTCTTATGACAAGCCCTTTCTACCGATTGTAACATTTTTTACCCCTCACCTTGTCTTACTTTTGAAAACATAGCTTTTGAATGGTAAGTGATAGTACTTTCATAATTCACATATACACTCCTTATGACAAATTCTTTCCACTGGTAGCTTCTTTACCTTAAACTTTGATCTACTTTTCAAAAAATATAACATTGGCCATAATTTTTGAATGGTAAGCAATATGGCTTTCATATTTCACATGTGTATTCCTTAATATGACAAGTCCTCTCCAATGGTACCATAGATTTTTTACCTTCAGACCTTGGACTTCAACCTACTTTTCAAAAACTTTAACTTTGGCCATAATTTTTGAATGGTAAGCAATAGACCTTTCATATTTCACATGTGTATTCCGTATGAGAAGTCCCTACCACTGGTATCTTGTTTAAATTTGATATTGTAACACAGTAATTCTTTCATTGAAGTTATGGACTGCAGAATTTAGCTGCAATCTGCAAATAAGATTACTTTTGAAGATCAGTTCAGAGATTACAATCATTTGATGAAATATGCTTTGTCCACAGGAAACTTAGCATTATCTAGAGCATTGGGTGACTTTGTCTTCAAGAAAAATGATAAAAAGGACCCAAGAGATCAAATTGTTACAGGTAAGAAATTTAAGGTAACTTCTTTTTAAAAATACACATCTGCATTAAAAAATATAAAGAGAGTTTAATATAGAATTTTATGTCCCCATATTGAAAATAGGAATGAATTTTGTTTTTATCCTGTCTGTCTATCCCTATATCATATTTGTAATGTTTATACACAGGGAAATTATCCCTGTTGTTTTTCAATGCATTGTTCTACATTTTTTTTTCCCAATTGTACTATTGATGTGTTAATTGACGATGTCTGTCTTGTAACATTCATTTATTAACAAGTAAATCAAAGGATGTTTTGATATACTTTTTAAATATTTTGTACTTTTTTAAAATAAACACTATAGCCTATAGGTGATGTCTGTTCTCTGACATTCATTTAGTATATTTCTTGAATATTTTGTACTTTGTTAATACACAATGTATAGTTGAGTCAGTTTTCAAAAGTTCTTATGTTTTAATACATATCTAATGTGCAACAGTTCATTTTTATTGAGTTTTTCCAGAGTTTACACATCAATAAATTTGTTTAATTCTATAATATATATTTATTATATACACCCACCAATAATCTGAGTCTTGATGCTTTCCAAATCACCACACTGTGGTTTTTGAATCCATATCACCACTCTGAAACTGATGATGTCACAGTGCATCGATGGAGCATTTTTATTATGGAAAATATTGACAGCATCAGAACAAAACTATACACAAAAAATAATTGCACTGTATGTTTGTGTTTTTAGCTCACCTGAGCCGAAGGTCAAGTGAGCTTTTCTGATCAAAATTTTGTCCGTTGTCTGTCGTTTGTCGTCGTAAACTTTTCACATTTTCACCTTCTTTCAAAAGAACGTGGGCAAAATTAACCAAACTGGTACACATCATCACTTTGGGTGAAGGGGCTTCAAATTTTATACAAATGAAGGAACCAGCCCTCATCAAAGGGGAGATAATCATGAAAATGCAAAAATAGGGTGGTGTCATTTTAAAAATCTTCTTCTCAAGAACCACTGGGCCAGGAAAGCTGAAATTTATATGGAATCTTCCTGATATAGAGGAGATTCAAGTTTGTTCAAATCATGTCCCCGGGATACGATGGGAGCCACAAATAGGGATCAAAGTTTTACATATGATTATATAGGGAAAATCTTTAAAAATCTTCTTCTCAAGAACCACTGGGCCAGGAAAGCTGAAAATTTATATGGAAGCTTCCTGATATAGAGGAGATTCAAGTTTGTTCAAGTCATGACCCCCGGGGGTACGATGGGCCCACAATAGGGGATCAAAGTTTTACATGCAGATATATAGAGAAAATCTTTAAAAATCTTCTTCTCAAGAACCACTGGGCCAGGAAAGCTGAAATTTATATGAAATATTCCTGAATATAGTGGAGATTCAAGTTTGTTCAAATCATGACCCTGGGTGTATGATGAGGCCCCATTAGGGGATCAAAGTTTACATGGAGATATATAGAGGAAATTCTTTAAAATCTTTTTCATTGAACCAGAAGAGTGGATGTTTACCCGAAAGCTTCCTGATATGGATAGATTTAAAGTTGTGTTCAGATAATACCTCCACCCGACATAGGTTAGATTTAGTCCATAGTGGTACATTCTAAATCCCAGACTACTGCTCTTCTTAGTGAAGCAGTTCTGTGTCTTCAGGTTGAGCGATGTGGCCCTTGGGCCTCTTGTTATACATTTGGAATATATTTATTATGTTATTAAATGTGGATTTTGAATGAACATAAGGGAGTATATAATAGATTTATCATTACTACAGTAACTTGATCAGAAGAGTTTGATCACGCCTCATTGACAGGTGCAGATCATCAGATCAAATTTTGATCACGCCTCAATGGCAGGTGCAGATCATCAGATCAAATTTTGATCACGCCTCAATGGCAGGTGCAGATCATCAGATCAAATTTTGATCACGCCTCAATGGCAGGTGCAGATCATCAGATCAAATTTTGATCACGCCTCAATGGCAGGTGCAGATCATCGGATCAAACTTTGATCACCCCTCATTGACAGGTGCAGCTCCTCAGATCAAACTTTGATCACACCTCATTGACAGGTGCAGAATCATTCAGATCTTAACTTTGACACAAGTTTGTGAACTGATGATCCACGCCTATCAACTTGAAGTGATCAAACTCTTTGAATCAAGTTACTGTAGTAATAATATAATATAAATGTATATATATACACACATTAGTCAATGTTAGCACTATGGCCCATAGGACTCTTATTTTAGAAAAATGGCACAATTCAATGTTATTAATACTGTGAATTTTTTTAATACCATTTCAGCTTTTCCTGATGTATTAGAAAAACAGATTACTCCCGACCACGAGTTCCTGGTACTCGCTTGTGATGGGATCTGGGATGTTTTAACAAATCAGGAAGTGGTAGACTTCGTGCGCGCTCGAGTGGCTCAGGGCATGGAACCAGACATAGTAAGAATCTGTGTACAATGTCATTAATTACAGTCATTCACAAAAGGTGGTCTTCTTTTCTTAGCTCATATAGACCACATGCTCAGGCAAGGTTTCTGGTCAAAATTTGTTTATGTTGTCATAGGTGCCAGCATTAAATGGCAAGATCAAAAGTTCGGTGTCGGACAAAAAAACCTCTAATTTACAGTTATCATCAAGATCCCTTCCGCACCCCCTAATTACTAAATATGATGAATATTGGTTCAAATTGATTATTAATTGCAGCTACTAGTAAATAGCACTCTCTATACCTTTAAAACCATAGTACTTTATATAGTTTTACTACTGTTTATTCACAAATGAAAGTGTACTATAGTCTTTTTAAAAAAGTTGCTTTAGATATACATGTAAAAGGTTTTCAGAATTTGTCTCCAAAAATCATGTAATCAATGTTGGACACAAAAATTGCAGGAATTTTTACCTCCCTTCCCTTGAATTCAGATATTTATCAAACATTAATCTTTGGTTCTGAACTTTTTGTAATTTTTACTTCTCCCAAACCAATTTCAGCCATAAACATGGCATGAATCATTCATGGGGAAGCACTGTAAAGAGGTTCCACTTAGTTGAAATAAAATGCCATAGAAACATGAAAA
>CAJDSM010031235.1:63-11931 GCA_903981925.1 Ostrea lurida
ATATGCAAACGCGTCCAGAGTGAATTTAGAAGCTGGAGAATGGACAATAATGCATATTTCCTGCAGCCCTCTTTAGAAAAATCCAAAGATGGCCCGCATGTGGGATACCTCTACAAATGGAAACATTGGTTTCTAGAATTGGCTTTAAACCGATCTACACTTTTCAAAACCAATTATAGTTTTCCAAATCCCAAGAAATTCCGACGAAATCACACAACATAACTGACTTAGTCTTTATAAATGACCTTGTTGCGGATTCAGCAAAGTATCACTAAGTCACATTGATTGATGACGATTTGTTTCATACTTTTGTTAGACTGTCATTTTCCTACTAGATTTGACACTACGGGTAATCCTGTTTACTTTATTTCGACTGACGGGCTTTACGGCGGCGTGTGACCGGTCAGACAGAGGATGCTTACTCCTCATGGCACCTGATGATCCACCTTCGCTTTTGTCGGAGGTCCGTGTTGCCCTACACTCGATTTTGTATATGTTTTTTTGGAATTATGATTCTACGTTTAACACGAGTTACCTTCGCCTACTTGTATTGAGACCCCTGGATACACCAGAAGTAGGATCAGGCGGCAAAGAGGAGTAAGCACCCCCTGTTGACCGATCATTCCTTCTGCGAGTCCCATTTCTTGATCAAGTAAACTGAGTAAAAATTGTCTAACTGTCTAAATGTTGACGATAGAGAAGCTGAAATCATAAAGTATAGTTGCTAAATTGTCGTTGACATTTACGTTCTATAAAACATCCAAGTATGAAGCAAATATAGAATACTTCGTGGTGCCTCACTGGCATATATATCCCGCCCAGTTGTTTATAAAAAAAAAACATCGAGCGGTATCAGAAAATGGCGATTTTGTTTCTAACCTTTACGTTTGTTTTATCTCAATGTACGTGTTTGGGTTCTCAATGTATAGATATACAACCAAACACAATCTATTTTGATGACATACATTTGAAAGTGAAAACTAGATGTCTTTGTAAAAAAAAAAATATTTAGCTCCAGTGGTCGACGCCTCTGTTTTGCATAAATATCTTTTTGTTGACGTGCACGAAGTATATCGTCGAAATTACAAAAGAGGACCTTACTGTTGGCATAATAGTGTGGAAAATGTATCGACAAACATAGCGGGGTGGCGATACGGAGAAAGTATATTAATACAATTTTAGTGTTGACTGAGCGGCACCCCTGGAACTCAATCGGTGAATGTCTTTCCTTGGGTGTTAATTTGGCCTGATGTATAATTAATGTGTTAAAAATAATGAATTTTAAGGTTTGGCTATAGACCATAAGAAAGAACACATTTCAAAAGAACATTGTATCCTTTATTATTGAATTTTTGGAGACGAAAATAAGGTTTAGTCGATAGTCAAGCCCCTGTGGAGAGACCTTGGAGAATCGAACTAAAGTCAGCACGAATTACAAGTCTATATGCCAGTCAGGGAAATATTTAGATGTAGTGAATTAAGTTCAGTAATAAATAAGTTTAATGAACTTCGCCAACAGAAACTTTATGTGAAATAAAATGCATATGATACAGTAAGTCGTAAAAATTACTACACCGAAAATGAAACACTGAGGGATGATCATATATTCTTACTTGAAAGATATTTTAAGTAAGAAAAAATGCTTTACAAAGAATTGGGGCTACTAATGAACGATTTCAGCCCCACTTTTACCAACCATTCTCATAAGTTCCCAATTTTTGTACTGATGTGAATCACATCAATACCATGTTTTTAAAAGGGGGTTGTAAGGGTCTGAGCTGTCCTTAAAGGGGCATGGACACGTTTGTGAACTAAAAATGTTCTAGATTTAGATTATTCACTTTTAATGCGTTACAATGCTTCCGTATGGTATTTCTAAATGGGCAGAAAATTTGACGTCATTTGTTGAGTTTCAAGGAGATACAGCACTTACCATCTTGCTATTAACAAGGCTCGAGCCTTGTTTTTATTAACTTAGGGTAAGTCTTCCGGTACGACATGTTGTCGGCCTGCAATCTAATTCCAGTTTTGAAAAATTCTTCATCATTTAAAGTATCATTCATGGCAAAAAATATTATTATTTTAATTTTTTTGATGCCAGAATTCAGTTCTGTTCAAGTTCCCAGATGACAATTGCATATTCTAACATGATGAAAGATGAGTATTGCTATGAGATTGCATTTGTTGAGATTATATGAAAATAAAGACATTTAATTATTCAAGGTTCTCAGGCCTCAAGTTCATTACTTGTGTACAAGAATTGTTCATGTCAAAAAAATTTAAAGTTGCGTTCAACAGGAAGTGGAATGTGGCAGATGGAAACATGTGTTACCCACGATACAGTTTCCATACTTGATGCTCTGGCAGAAATATCAGGGAGCTGGCCTGTGGTTGATCCTGAGAAAAAATATGTGACAGAAATTTTGTACATTGTTAAAATATTCTAAGTGCGTCAAAACAGGAAGCTTGACATGCGGCAGATTGAAACTGACGTACACCGATACAGTTGTCATACTGAGCATCTGTGCAAATAGTTCAGGAAGTGGCCGGTGGTTCCTGAGGAAAAATGTGACAACATTTTCCATGTAAAAAATATTCTAGTCACGGTCAACAGGAAGTTTGACATGCAGCAGACTTGGAAACTGCTCAACGACGGATGTTGCTTACTGTGGCTCTTGCCAAAAGTATCAGGAGGGCTGGCTTATGTGGTTCTGAGAAAAATGTGGACAGAAAATTTTTGACGCCCGACACGAACGACGCCAGACGACTAAAAGTGTCCCATATATGTCGCCTCCGCTAAACGGCCAGGCAGGCAGACGCAATAATGATTAGCTCACAGAAAAATTACATGTTTAAAACAAAATGAGATGTGAGGAGAAGGAAGAAACAACTATAAACTATTTAATTGTTGTTCAGAATGAACTTGTAATTTGAAAATATCTGCGTTAAACGGAACGTATACAGCTATCCATATGTAGGTAAACAAAAGCATGACTCAAGCCTTGTTTACATAGCGAAGGAATTGTAGGGTGATGTATTCTCACAACGACGTTCCAAATTTTGGCTGATCATCATACCTAAGTGGAGCATTGTAAACATTCAAAAATCTAAACATTTTCAACTCGAAACGTGCCCATGCCCCTTTAATTAATTAATTGAGTATCTAAGTTAAACTTGATCCGTATAGTATCTACCATGGTATGGGATCCGTCATCCACGGAAATATATCAGGACATAAACAAAAGAAATGTCTAAAATATGCTTTTCAAATACATGCATATATTTCACGGGGGGAGGGGGTATTAAGGTGAATGCCGTAAACCAGCATTAATTCGTGCTGATTTGATTTCGCTAGTTACTAGCACTTGATACATTAGTTTGAGGCAGCTATTTTCACGACAGAGTGAAATACTACACAAACAAAATAAGATAAATAAAAACGGAGGATATGTACAATATTTTGATATTGAAAAAACTTTCAGATTTACTTTATTTAGTATGAAAAATGCAGCTTTGGTAAAAATATAAATAGGCAAAATTAACATGTGTTAAATGTAATCATAATCCCAAAAAAACCGTATACAAAGTCAAGTACAATGTATAGGGCAACACAGTAAAGGCAGGATCAGATGCCATGGAGGAGTAAGCATCCTCTGCTGACCTGTCATACCCGCCGTGAGCCTTTTAGACGAAATTAAGTAAACGGAGTTACCAGTAGTCAAATCTGGTAGGAAAATGGCAGTCTAACAAAGGGTATTAGAAAGTAATCTGGGGACAAATTTTAAAAAACCACGATTGTAAATTAGCAGTCGACGCTGGACTTAAACCTGCGATCGTAAATTAGCAGTTGACGCTCTAATCGACTGAGTTAAAAGACAAATACTGTTGATATTTATATTTTTCTGCCCCCGGAATCTTCGATTCGGAAGTAAGTAAAGGCAAGATAACGAACAGTGAATTCAATCTCGTAAGTCCCAAATAGAAACAAAAACAAAGTTGACAAACACGGACAGAGGTGGATCAGTAAGCCTAGGGGAGTAAGCCACCTGTTGACCGGTCACACCCCCGTGAGCCCATATTCTTGATCAGGTAAACGGAACATTACATAGTCAAATCAGTGTGTGAAAAACGGCTTAACAATGGCTATGAAAACACATCTAGCATCATTTGACTCAATGGTAGGTCATACTGGTAAACTAAATTTTATTATACAATAGAATTTACGAAATGTGCCTTTAAACTGACTGTTTTGAAACCCGTGCAACAACAACTGTCTGTAATACCTGCCTCGATTCAAAAACTGATCATACTTAGAAGCAAGCTCTTGCGTATCGAATTAAGTTGAGAGACATACACACCATATGCAGGTGATGATGGAATATTGCTACATAAGTAAGAAAGTTGACAATGGAGAAGCTGAATCGTCTTGTTTGTCATAAAGTTGAGTGTTAGTTTGACCGTTAATGTCATAATCAATAAAATATCCAATACGAAGCAGACATGAAGATCTGTGGTGTCCTTTATTTCTAGTTGTTTGGAATATATTGAATGACCTATCGACCTATGAATGGAAATCATTATCATCGATAGGTAAAACGTCGTCAATATATCGAAATGTCGAATTAAATCCACCGCTAGAGATTTCTTCTTTTCATGTAGAAGCTTTTAAATGAATTCTGCCTCGTAAGAATATAGAAATATGTAAGATAATAAAGGAGCACAGTTCGTGTCCATTGGAATTCAAACAGACTGTTGGAAGACCTGATTGCCAAAAACTACAAAGATATTGTCAATGAGGAACTCCAGCATTGCTTTAATATCAACTTCAGAGTAAATCATAGTGGAGTTTAACAAAAACNATCAACTTCAGAGTAAATCAGAGTGGAGTTTAACAAAAAAGTTTTTGAATGGCTGATCACTAGATAAGAAAATTTCCTTTTCCTTTTCCAATTTTGTTAAAGAAGCAACTGTCTATAATGCTACAAAGCCTTGTCTTTAATTTATCGTGAGGAATGGTCGTGTAAAGTGTTGAGTATATAGTTTTGGTCAGTCCGTTTGTCTGTCTGTTTATCCACAGGAAAACTTTAACATTGGCCATAACTTTTGAATTGCAAGTGATAGGACTTACATATTTCACATGTGCATTCCTTATGACAAGCCCTTTCTACTGGTCCCAAAATGTTTTACCTCCTAACCTTGGCCTTGAAGTTTCACATACTTTTCAAAAACTTTAACATTGGCCATAACGTTTGAATGGTAAGATATAAGACTTTCGTATTTCACATGTGTATTCCTTATGACAAGCCCTTTCTACTGGTACCAAATTGTTTTACCTCCTGACCTTGACCTTGAAGTTTGACCTAGTTTTCCCNGACCTTGACCTTGAAGTTTGACCTAGTTTTTCCCAACTTTTAACATTGGTCATAACTTTTGTATGGTAAGAGATAGGACTTTCATATTTCACATGTGTATTCTTTATGACATTTCCTTTCCACTGGTACCAAATTGTTTTACGTCCTGGCCTTGATCTTGATGTTTTACCTACTTTTCAAAAACTTTTCACATTGGTAATAAATTTTGAATTGTAAATGATGGACTTCTCAAATTTCACATGCGTAATCCTTTTGGCAAGCCCCTTCCACTGGCATGTGGAATCCGGGGGCATCAGTGTTTCACAAACACATCTTTTCATTCATGTTTGAAAAGGAATTCAGCCATTTTGGGGGATTCGGTGTACCTCCTTAATCAAATACCATCAATATTAAAAGACTGGTTATCGGTGAGAAATATTTAAAATGATGAGTTTCTCGTGAAAAGGTTTGGCACGCAAATCAAAAGTTGGTTTGCAGTAATTTGAATCTAAAATGAGTAAGCAAAGCGTCTCCAATACAGTTGAACCATAAAGGTTTGCATAGACGAACGCAAACGAATCGCATTTTGAACCAATCCCAAGATCGGGTTGCAGAACTTTAATTTTGAATATTCTGTTTGCCTTCGCAATCATTGCCCACCGTGTCAGGACAATGTCCATTAATAGAGAGATTGAAATTCTCACATTATGGCATTCGATACGCCATGCTGCAGGATGAATTCCATACGTGGATTTAAAAGGACATTAAACCGGGGGGAAAAATGAGTTTTTGTGTTCAAAAATCAATTTATCGACAGTTTCCTCCACTGTGCTTAGGATCGTTTTGTAATATAATTTAGAACCTTTTGAAATATAAGAAAGAAAACAAATAAAGTGTACGTTATAATGTATCATTTACGTCAATTGTTGGATTTAAGATCATTTGTTGTTTAACAAATGAGTGACTTTATATTCGAGATATGAACAATTTGAACAGCTGATAGATTCCTGCAAACGTCCATTTAATCACTCCCTGTTTTTTCAAAGTTCAATAATTTAGATATTTGTTTCAATGATCACAATAGCATTTTGACGATTTACAGCTTTAAGAACATCCAATATGCCAGAAGTATCGGTAGACGCTTAGCTTTGTGGTGGATTCAGAAGGGGGTTCGGGGAGTCGAACCACCACCACCATTTCGTGGACACATTTTGCTAAAAAGGTAAAAATAACACATTTTGAAAATGTCCCCCCCCCCTGAAAACCAATATTTATGATAGGAACCCTCCTCCCTTTTTAAATTCCTGGAACCGTGTTATAATTCTTAATTTACAAAGGGGGGGGGGGGGTAAAAATATCCATGGTGATGTTCATTTCCATTATTTTTCATACAAATCATAGCCAATCAAATCTATATTATGCTTATATACATGTAGCATAATCAAACCTATGTGATTGAATTTATTGGTTAAGAATAAAGCAAAATTATCAAAAAGTGATAGGAGTAAAAAAAATTAAGAGGGAAAAGAAAGAACAAAAAGGGACTACTAAACAAGGCAGATGGTGGCTGAAGTTTCGCTGCTTTTGTCGCATGTGTTGCAAATGTTGCAATTTCCGTTAACAATCATCATGCTAAACTTCTATTATAAAGAAAAACGATGACACGGACGCTATAAAGGACGTGGGTATATGCAGGAGTTTTCAGGATACCTTAAAGGTGCATGGACACATTTTGAACTAAAAATGTTCCAATTTTAATGTTTACAATGCTTGACTAAGGTATTTCTAATGGTCAGGGGAAAATATAACGTCATCTGTTGACTTCCAAGTGAGAAACAACACATAATTCTTTGTTATGTATACAAGGCCAGAACCATGATTTTGCTTACATATATTGAATATGCTACTTTAGAAACGTTCAATTCAAAGCAGATGTTTATAAATTAGAAGTTCATTCTTAACATAATTAAACAGCGTCTAGTGTTTCTCACATCTCAAATTGTTTTAAACATGATATTTTTTACGAAGCAATCTTTTTGTAAACATAAACAAAGCTCGAGCCTTGTTTACATGCGAAGATTTGTGAGCGCTGTGTCTTACCGGTAACTCAACATCTGACTTTCAAATTTTTGCTGACCACTAGAAGAGACTCTAGGGTGAGGTTTAAAGTGATGTCAATTTTTTTGGGAAGTGTATTTTTGATTTCTACAGTGAAAGAGAATCGGGAACTTGAAAAGAAAAAATTGGGTATTCATGCTTGTTTGTTTTCGAGCTACCGTGTTTTAAACATGACCTTTTTGCACTTAACCATTCGTCTGTTTGGTGTACGAACAACATAAGGATACAAATCAATCATTGCATGAAATAGATACATATAAATGTCTTCTTGCAATACAGATATAAAAAAAGATATTAATACTTGTAATGGAAATATATAATGACCTTTTTGCACTTGATATATGGAAAACTCATGATATCGAATTTCAGAGTAAAAAATTTTGAAAGATGTCAATTTCTTAAAATTCACACGTAAAATTCAGAGTCTTGTCTCAAAATTTAAAATGGAACTTTGAAAAGTAGAGGATTTCGGTCAAATTTTTAAAATATTGGCCAAAATACGGATTTTATGCACAGAATTTCGAGTAAATTTTTAAAGATATAGTATTCTGTTGGAAAATACCTCAACAAAATTAATAAATAACATATTTGAACTAGTTCAACGTTCATCTACTTGATAATTAATTTTTAAAACTGTAATATACGAATAGGGGTATACAATAGAGGTTATACCGGATGAAAAGAAACTCTAAAATCATGCTTTTTCATTAATCAATCCTTCCGCACAAATATAGTCCTACCAACTTTCAAAATCGAATTGACACAAAAATGTCAACCTGGACAGAGTTCCGTTGTACATATGTTATGTGTTTGCACCGATGGGGTCAGTAATGAACCAGTAAATACTTAGTGATAGCGTCCTGCGCAGTTGTTCTCAAAAGCTCAGCCTACAACACCTTAAGCATTTTAAACAACAAAATTGGCAATCTAAAATTTGAACAATTCTAGTTCAAAACGTGTCCATGCCCTTTTAAATATGAAAACGTACAATTTACCTGTTATTTGTTTCATTTGATCTGGGTCACGTACACGGGACAAAGTATGCTTTCCAAGCTCACCTGCTGTGAACGCGCACGTGACGTATTTACATTTACAAATAGAATTATATACATTAGATCTAGGTTTATTTAAACGTAGACAAATACTTTTTGTGTAAAGGAAAGTACTTTTAACTATTTGCATGTATATCAACAATGAGAACGCGAAAAAAATTATAAGGGAACTGCAAATGAAAATACTTTACTTTCATAGACGACTGCACGAGTCCATTTTTTTAAATCAGAAATTATACAGATCGCGTTTTTCGTCAGAAGAACCTTCGTTCCTTAGAACGATGAGTCTCTCTCTCCAAGAGAATAATGGTATTTTAAATAAATTATGTATCTTCTCTTACATTAAAAATCGCACATTTTGCCTCAGAATCTTTCTACAAAATGACTGAAATATCGAACTTACGTATTCATTCCAGTATTATAGAAACCAAACTGAAAATGAAATATAAATATTCGTCAGAATGAACGTTTTGCTGACCATTACTTTTCTTTTTCATTTTAGCGAGTGAGGACATAACCACCCCAGTGAATCCGCCTCCGAACTTTCGAACTGAATCTCGAATCATCGAAGTATATATATGTTAATTAAGCAAAAATGAATAATTAAAGTACGTTAAAAAGAATATTTATATAAGAATACATTAAAATGAATATTTAAAATTACATTAACATGAATAATTAAAAGTATGTTTAAATGCATCAAAAGAAGAAAAAATAAGCTATATGTGCAACATGAAATATAAACTGGTTTTATTATATCAATATTGCTATAATTTAGTCAAATAGTAAATTAATATATATTTTTGCCTTTCCAGTGTTTTACCTTCGATATCCTTTCCAGTTCCCTCATCCTTGATTTTGCATGGCGTGTGTATGAGTCTTGATTTAAAGGCTGGGGTTATTCTGACAGAAAGTTAACATTGACTTTGGACATTCATCACAGTATATTTACATTTACTGTTTAATCCCCTAATAAATATTTTGATGATATGTGCCTATAACTGCAAAGACCGAATCACCAAAGTTGGTTTGGGGTATGAATACAAGAACTACTTACAGGGTTTTAAAATATGTAAATATATGAACTCTTTTAGGTTGAAAATGTATAAAACTGTTGACAATTTGATGTTTTTATTTTCAAGAAAAAATTAATTAAATACTTGGGTTATTAATTTTTTTTAACGCGCGTTATTCAATTTGTATGCACACACCGTTGCAGTTATGAGACTACATCTTTCAATAAATCATAATTCATTGCTTAAATGTACAGCGGCGCTAACAGGCTTCATTAAGTATGCAGGCTTGATGTGTTGTATAGTTCAAGCTCTCATGTATTTTCAAAAATAAATATTTAATTTCGTTTTTAAATGACACTTAAATATCTGAACGTGGGGTGCATCTAATAAGTTACGCACTACAGATGTGCATGAACATTCGGCCAACCTCGGCTGATTCCGGAAACTACATCGGCCGAGATGTACCGAGTGGTGCCATTCTCTTGTACAGAGTTGTCGGTCCTTTTTCTCCCCAACTCTCGTTTTACAAAATTCTTATAAAAACTTTCAAAAAATAGAAAAAACACTTCTTGTAAATGTTCCTTACTTTGTAAAATATAGTTGTTATGTTTGGCTTATAAGTTACATTTATGTATTTTTTTAAGCGTTTGTTAGAGAACTCCGAAAAATAGTTCGAGCTAACAAACGTTTTAAAAATAATAAATTATAAGTCAAAAATAACAAATAACAAAGGAACGACGATTCTGTGCAAGAGAATGGAGTGGTACATGCATTTTTTAAGTAAAAAACGGTTCCCAGTGTAACGGCACCTTGCTGATTTTACCCCCGGTCGATCCTGATATTATTGACAGGTAGACTATTGATACGTGAATTTTCTCCTGTTTATGTATCTAAATCTGATCCAATACCTAAAATAATGAAAAGGGTGTTTCTATAAAGTGTTATTTAACTTAGAAATATGCATTGTTGTATTAATTAAATAGTATCGATTTTCCGCTTTCTGAAATTTCACATTTCAAGTGAAATGTAATTGGCATCAATGGTATATATGTTATATACCATCACTTAGCGTCACGAAGCGTGAATTCAAGCTGAGAAATAATCGATATGAATTCCTTCAAACCATTGAAAAGCGTTCGATGACGACACCCAGAGAAGCACATGTTGATTTCACGTCAATTCCCATCCACTTAGACTGGTACACTAATTAGAGCGGGTATCGATATACAGGTTCTATCTCTTAATGAACGCAGTTTAAATTCAAAAAAAGAAAACATACACCGAACAGCGCGGACGCGCATTGATACTTTAGTTGAGAAACCATGGATTGAGGTGTTGTCTACTATTTTTACATACACCAAAGGACGGATAATATGCAAGCGATACTTTTTACGATTTTGTTACTTGTTTTCAACATTCAACAGACAAATGCAGGTAATTGTTTTTAGTTTAAATATTTTATCCACATTTGAGATTTATGAATTGACGAGAATTTTTAATCATCGTTGACAACAAGTGGTACATGTATGGCCATCTCTTGGATTTCTCTATTTTAATTGAGAATAATTTACGTGCTTTACCTTTTTTTATGTAGAAAATGTTTCAACTCTATTTGATTATTCACAAAAAGATGTGCATAAATTTCAATGAGTTTGTTAACAGGAACGATGATATCAACGTTAGAAATCTATATTTCACAACGATTAACCATATACTTGCATATCAAATGATTGAATATCTGTCGTTGTTTGTACACATTTAGTTCAAAAACCACGCAAATTAGTTTGGCCTTTAATTAAGTTGGTTTGTAAAACAAAAAGCATTGGTTTTTTTAAATCATAAAAATTATTTCACGAAGTTTTTGAAAATTGATAGAATTAGAAAAATAACGAAGTTTCGTATTCTGTTATTCTGCATCTTTAATTTCACGACCTTGATATAGTATTTCATGATTAATCAAAGTGAAGCGAACTGTTCAGCGGAAAATGCATGATATTGTCTATAAATATTCAATAGGCACGCCGTATCGGCACTGCTATGAATTTCCTGGCGCAAGGAAAGTTTGTTTGGATGAGAGTAAAATTGTATAGAGTTGTAAAGCGATTTAAGATCTTAGTGGTTGCCTCCAGCATTTTAACCCGGAAGAATCGGGTCGTTGTTTCGTGCACACATTATTGATAATATACTGACACTGTTATTATTGTCTGTGAAACAAATACAGATTTGGTTTTACTTGTTTGAACATATTTCATAGCAGAAATAACTGAAATATACAGTACAAAGAGATTAGAAACAAATTCTTGCATAAAAATACGGTGATAAAAACAACTG
>CAJDSM010031238.1:13405-29736 GCA_903981925.1 Ostrea lurida
CCTAAATAAGTCTAATATTTCTTCGGTCTGTATCTAATAAACCAGACTCGTAGCACTAAAGCATCTTTCTGTATTGTACATGGTCACAGACTAGTAGACACGCCATTAAGATACTATATTGTATCTGATTGTAATTACAATTTAGAAACAATGTTCGGGAATACTTTTATAACAAACCTTTACACACACGTATTTTGGCGCATTGTTTTACTAATTTGTGTGAGCAGTTTAATGAGATCATATATGGTAGGCTGGTTTGGCCTACTGATTTGTTTTATCTAACTATGTCCAATCTCTGTGTGTTTGCTTAATCTACCTGTGCACGTTCTGTGTGCTGGTTCGGGAGGCGGGATTGGAGAGTTAGTTTAATCTAATGCTCATTGTGGTGGTTTGCTGGTTGAGACTAAGGTTCCATGAGATTGACGGCGTGATTTTGGCTATCTCAGCATACATGTGTTTGATGTCGAAACGAGGCTTGTTTAGCTCATTAGCCTGTGTTTCTGAATAGTGTTTTACGACTTGCGAGGCATGGGCGGTGGCTTGGGGGTGCTGGGGCACGTTTAGGGATTTGCACTAAGCTTGGGGGTGATTTGTGGGGAGAGTAGCGACGGTGATACCGGACTCGAACTGATTTTTACTGGCGAGGAGTTACATGGGTAAAACAAATTTAGCATAGATTTGAGTTGTAATTTGGCTGTAAATCATAAGCAAAATGATTTGAGTAACAGGCATGTAAATCTATTAGCAATCCAAATTGTTTAACGGAGGAATAAGGTCAGGGATCAAAACCTAATATAGCACCAATTGAGTAACAGGTACTGTAAAATCAATAGCAACAATTGGAGTAACTAGGCTGTTAACTTCATAGCAACGATTGAGTAAGAGGGGGACTGTAAAATTTCATAGGCCAATGATTATTGACGTAACATAGAGCGTGTAAATCATAGTAACAGATTAGAGTCAAAAACAGGATCTGTTAAAATCAGAGCACAAGTTCGAGTGTAATTTCAGGACATGGTAAATCATGCAAGCGAACTGACTAATCTTGCAGTTAAACTAGGACTGCTAAATTCTATATTTAGAGTAACAGTTGAGTTTAGAACATAGCAATACGGCTGTAAATACGGCTGATTTGAATCCTGCTTATTAGGACAAAACATAAGCAAAATGAAAGTTTTGCATGAGTACATGGCTGTAAATCATGTCCAATTGATTGAGTAACAGGCTGTCATCAGGACGCAATTTGATGTGCGTAAAAAGCTTGGCTGTAATCTTATAGGGCGACCAAATGAATTGATTATGTTTCAACACTCTCTAGCATTACAACATTTTTAAACAAAGATTAAATCAAAACTTGGTGATATGAATAAGAGCATTATTGAATAAATGGTTGTAAAACATTGCCACATGATAAAAGAGTTCAAATTTTACAATAACCTTTTTAAAAGGAGCGCATGGACACGCTTCTGAGCTAAACTTATTATTTCTGTTAAATAATTTTTTAAGTATTGGTCATATTTTTATATTATAGGTTTTTATAAGCAATTGCTAACACTTTTAGGGGGTTTTTTTAATGGTCTGGATCAAAAAGTTTGAACCGTGCAATTTCGTCAGAGGTACAAATAGTGAAATACAGCACTGACAATCCATCCTAATGTAACAAAAGCTTGAGTCATGTTTATTGTTTAGACCTACATTTAAATTGCTAGTATATCCAGTTCCGTTTTAAAGCAGATTTTTTGCTTCCATCATTTACCATTGTTCATTGGTCACTGAATCACAATTAAACATCCTTACGTGATTGCACTCGCATTCACCTCATTTTGTTTTAAAACAGTGCGTAACTCAACAAATAGAGATGTTCTCGTTAAAT
Organism: Ostrea lurida; assembly: GCA_903981925.1. Lineage (NCBI taxonomy): Eukaryota > Metazoa > Mollusca > Bivalvia > Ostreida > Ostreidae > Ostrea > Ostrea lurida. Next base: position 15,279 of record CAJDSM010031238.1, read on the forward strand.
ATATTTTTGTGGTTGCAGAATCATTGCTAGATTACTTACCATATAAAGGTGAGCTGGTGTAAACATTTTAATAAATATTAGGAATATTAAATTTGAACAATTTTTCTACCTTAAGCCCCAGAAAGTGTCCATTTGGGCCCTTTGTAAATGATACATGAATATTACTTTACGGGTTTCATATCTAATGGAAAACTTACGTTGATGTTTAACTAGGCCTTTAAATTTGGTAAATTTTTTGCTTAATACGGGAAACTTGTATGCTTATTTGAGTTTCGGGCTTCATATCTGTGGAAATTGTGATTTTTATATTTAAGGCTCACGCCACATATTACATCAAATCTATAAAAGTTTAAGGTATGATCATTTGTGCCTGGCATGTCGTTAATCAGGCTTCCTCTTTTACTGTTGGGGTCTACTAATTTTCACTATCAAAATTGGTGTCGTAGCATCTAAATGAGAATTCTTTCTACTTTCTTTTTTGACTAGAAGATCAGCCAAGGGCACGAAAATTGTAGTTTTGAAGCCATAAGAATATTTGTTTGGGTGGTAAAGACTAGCTATCATCAATTCACAACCACAAAATAATCTCATTTCCGGATCTTTCTGTCACTTCGATACAATATTCGTCTTTGACTCGTGCTTTATTGTAATAACCAAGCTGCCCCATGCATGTAACGCACTGGCTTAGACCGATACTTTAATTACTCTTTTCCTTCAGAGTAGCGGGTCTTATTAATGATTTTAAACTAGATGTGAAAATCAACCGATACAAGAATAACATTTGCGAGAATCTTACATTTTAATTAGATCCAGTATCTGGGTCTAGTGACTCTTCCCATCAAGATTCAGTTTTTTTCAAATGGGAGAGAGATTTTTAGGAGGTAAAAAAAATTTTTTTTTTTATTTTCGATATGATGACACTCTACCAGCTGAGTAGGGGGTTGGCGGCATGTTTCCCCTGATCTTCTTGGTGAATCATTCGACATTAAAGACAGGAATCTCCAAACACAAAGCATCCAAGAAAACAAACTACGTAAATAATTACAGAATATAAGCATCAGGTAGTTTGGCCTCTTTTAGGGCATTGTTTTCTGCATGTCTAGGATGTGTGGGTAAGCAGCGCTTTGCTATTTGTGGCTGTTATGTACTGGTCTCTTCCATAATCTACACCCTGGGTAACTAGAAATTGGGTCAATTCAGCGGGCATCCTTGTTTTCATGAAAACAGGTCCGCACTAATATTCAGTAGTTATCAGGTCTATTTTTCGGCTAAGTTATCTACTGCGGCGGGATCACCAAAACCTCTAGCATTGGCGATCAACCTTCTGGAGAAATGGGCTCAGTTTCGAGTAATAATCTACCATTTTAATCATAATTTTCTATCGAATGGTTTTGTTTCAATATGTTTTTAATAAAATGTTTGGCTTTAAATTTGTAAAATAATTCCACAACATTTTTTGGATAACTAGGAAATGTTCTTAGTTACATAAAAAAAAACAAATAACATTTTTACACACCTCTTTATTATATTTGGTGAATGTTTCGCAATTAATATCTAGACGCAAATCAGATATTCTTGGTTTTTTTTTCTAATATTAGACTCAATATATTAGCGCATCTGATTATAGGCTTACCTTCGATCTCTTCGACTCAGAGACATTGCATTTGTTCACTTTATTTCCTCTGTTATATATTTACTGTACGTGTGAGTCTACTCATTAGTGGATTATTTCCAATGACGCATTTACCATATCTCTGACAAGTACAGGTTAGGTAGGAGGAGAACATGCAATAGCAATCATAGGATATTTTTGACTGGATAACGAAGATATATTTTCTAAGAATCTCTACGTTCCTTCTCACATTATCGATTACTTAGACTCAATGGTGGAATTGTCCTAGTACATTCCGTCTTCCTATCTTGTTTTTTATCATGTTTTCTCTATGCTAAGGAACGCAGGGTATTATGATAACGCCTTACAAAGTGAAGGCAAGAGGGCGCTATATAAACAGAAACAATTTTGCCACCACTAGAGGACAGCTTCACAACTTTCTAGGACAGACTGGTGTTTACAACATAAACCTCGCAAAATCCTGTAGGCAGAGTGCGTATGGATCAGTTTAAAACTGGTTCTATGATTGGGGGACCGTAGAATCATATCAATTGAGATGTGAGACGCTCGTGGTTCTCTTACAGTTAACGAGTGAGGGCATGCCCATTCCCCGGGTTTAGGATAGAATGGTGATTATTAATATGATATAGCTTCCGGAAGGTCTTCAGTTGTTAATCTCCAATTCTTTGCAGAGCCGCCAGAGGATTTTTGCGTTGATTTAAGTATATACAATCCTTCATACTATCTTATGGCTATTAGGAATTCCTGCACATGCCTGAAATTACCTGTTAATACCCTTAACTCGGACCTTTACGTGTGATTCAACGGTTGTGTCGGTTCGTCTGCAGATAGATACAGTGCATTCCTCTCAAAATGTGGCAAGAGTTTTAGAATCGAGGCACCACGGATTTGAGTCAATCTTCACAGGATTAGTTATATGGATTTGTTTTTTGAGCGGTGGATTCAGCATTCGACAAGTTACTAACGTTAACAACTCTGTATTGTTACTAGCTTTCCCCGCAACTAATTTATACAACCAAACTCATTGTGCGTGTATAAGATGTGGTTGCCAACTTAGAGCAGTTCGTTCAAGTCCACTTTTGTACACAATTCTATGCTCCTTTGGTGTTCCAACATCAAACATGTCAGCATACCTGTTGTTGCCGCAATAATTAAGTCTTCCGGCAAAACTCAACCCTTCTACCCCAGAACACACGTTTCACACACGAACTAAATTCATTATCTATGGATGGTTTACATTTAAGCAATGTGGCGGCTTGGGAAGACATCCTCGTGCGTACACACGTCTGTTGTACATATGACGCAGGCTCCATAGTGTTACATCTTCATGTTCGACAATCGACGGGCGCCACCAGCCTCACGGATCGGCAATCCAGGGCACTAGTCATGGCAGGGTTTTGATATCATACTAATGAAGGAAAAGTTAATAATTACGATTCTAAAAAATCCCTATCGCCTCATCGTATGAATGAGTATGTGGTATGTGCACCACAAGAAACTCTTGCATGAAACATTTATTTGTCGCTGAAATTGAAAATCTGAGTATAGTATGTACCTTTAGGTTCTTTTGGGCCTCAGCTTCGTCTGAAGGAGCTTGCAATTTACGAAGATGTCGGAAGAATCGGTCGTTGTGGAGTAAACCAACGCCGTTGTCTTAAAGTATATTAACAGGCCTGTCGTAGGCCGAAGCTAGCAATATAGTATAAAGAGTTGTTACTTTTTGTTAGATCTAATATAAAATCGTGCATCTCATGGGCGAAACTTATTTTTTTCTCGGTTAAAATCTTGACTACACACCAGTGACACTAATGGCGGAACTTTCACTACGGAATAATAGTAGGTCGGCAAGTATCCATCATAACATTAAAGAACTGGTCGGAGGCGAAATATTTTGCAACCTGCACTGCCGATACTAACCTTAATGGAACAGAGAAAGAACGATGTGCTCACGAGCAGCAATATAAGCACTTGTAAACGAATTGCTATCCTCCCAATAAACTACTAAACACACAGATAATTAGAAAAATCCTCGACTAAACTTATCTCTGAGAGCTAAAAGTGCGATTAACTATGTATAATCAAACTAATATTGAGAGCATTTATCCCACATCCTACAAACAATTGCATAGTCGCTGTCAGTTATTTAGTGATCGTTTAGCAACATTTAAATACTATTTTCTCATGACAAGCCATTTATGAATGTGGTCACTCAAACACTTCCGACTAGAGATTCGTTGTAGTTATGTCAGTCTACTGTACGGCTGTTTTTGTCGGGGTAACGGTCAAGCTAGACTAAGTGACGACCTGAATACCAACATAACTTATATAGGTGGGAGGACACAGTAATTAATGAAGGTAATTGCTGGAATAAAGGTCGATATTCAGCAACAACCTCCGTAGTACAGCACCACTAGAGCGTTATTTGAAGATTACCTACCTTATGTTTCCCAATACGTGTAGATATGATCACCTGTCTATGAACCGTAATGTGGGTTGACAAATGCGAAACTTAAGCTAGGTAGTTTCTGTATCACCACTGAACTTTCCTCTTCAAGAGTTAAGGGAATATGATGTCTCCAGATGGGATTTCATGCTTGTTTGGCTAAAGGTCCTATAACCAAGCATTTTGAAATATCCTTTGACATATGCTCCAGTCAGGGAATAATAGGATCTGATAATCATAATTTCAAAAATGTAGCCATATCAGTAGATTTTCTATATCTAGGAGCTTTGTGCGGTACTGCTTCTCAGATAGTCTCACTGCTCCTTCGAAGGTAAACCCGTGTCCCTACTCAGTACCCGACCATCTGAACCGGACTCTATAGTCTGTGCCCGAGAATCGCCGGAAAGGGATAGGGGGGAGGTACACAGGTCGCAATTTTCCTTAGGGATCGCGGGCCATAACGGCACGTTTATCCGAGGTATTTTAACGATGTGTGAGACAGGAAAGAAGAAATAAGAGAGAACGCCAGAGTACAGTGTGCACGCACGGCAATACGTATGAACCGCCAGCACAGAGCAGCAGCACTTGCGTAGAGCAAGAGAGCCAGCACGCACGCAATGATTGCTACTGAAGACTGTGGCGCAGCAGCTAAAAATACATAGAACAAATGAGACATCTGGCAGTTAATGAATTGCCACAGAGGCAAGTGTTGGGAATAAGTCGTTTTCTATGCATTTAAAGTATTTAAATAGAGGCTTGGCCGGCGTCAAAAAGGATCGACAGGCAAGAGAAACAAGAGGAATACTTTTCTTTTTGTTTCTATCTACTTTATTGGGAGGGAGCTCGCTTCCCAATTCTCAACTATCTGATGTTGAATTGGAGCAGAGAATATCGTGAGTTTGAGCGGGGATTGTGATACGACTAAAATTTAGAAGCGGATGCAGTCATCTAGAATTAAGGCCTGAGCAGGCCAAGAGTTATGTTTGAGTTACGGATGCTAAGTTATTTTCCAAAAGTGTGCTTGTTACCTTTGTAGTATTTATCTTCTCGAAAACCCAAAAATAACGAAAAACACTACTTAAACGTTGGGGGTTTTAGCGTTCATCAAAGAACCCAATCGGCCTTTGTTTAGACTCTGTAATCCTAGGCAACATATCCTTAAACAAGATGTTAGGTGAAAGTAACTGAGAAAAGGGTGGCATGCGCTATGTAGCAAAAAGACGTGGCTCTCGATCGAACGGAATCAGTTCAACACGTTACTCCCAGGACGTCACCGTCCCTATAGGAGCACCGTAGGCCTAGGTTTCGCTCCAGGTCGGACTTGCCATGTTTTCAACAAGTGTTTGATAGGTTTGCGTCGAGTCATGCAGAAGCTTGGGTAAAGATGACCTATGGTATTGTGCCTACCTGAAGATACATCATTAATATAATCAAGGATGCGCACAAGGAACTACGCACTCGGGCAACCTTTTCTAGTAATTTTAAATTCTTATTGAAGCTATAAACCAAAAGACCATGACTCCCTGCGAGTACCAGTTCTCCCTTAAGAGCCACCCATGCAAAGGTTATTAATTCGAAGGGTGATTATCTGATAGCTTCAATGGTCTTGTACTGAGCCACTACACAGAGCCAGGCTTCACTCTTATTCAAGGACAAGGTTGAGAATCCGCGTTGCCAATAACAATCTGGTTGTTTGCTCAGGAAGCAATGTGAACTGAATGTCTCCTAGCGACACTGTGAAGGGTAGCGATCGATCGGTATTATGTCATGCCCCAACAAGAGAAACACTCACTAGCAGCAGGGATTGTGCAATATTGGTTGGAGCAGCCTCGGAGTTCAACTGGAAGCTGTGTATCAGCCCAGGGGAAATCGGTAAGTGGAGCCCTAGAAAAGACATGCGGATTTATTTGCTGAGCATGCATCGCTTTCGGAAGAGATGTCCCAGAAGATTATCGACTCATAAAGTTATAACGGGAGTTAAGTTAGACGTTCGGTGTACCATCCGACCACTGGCACAGGTCAAAGCCAAGTGCATATTGGATTTCAAGACTCTATATCTTGCAGAAACCATGGTAGAATACTTGGCAGATAATGAGCTTGCTTAGGGGATCTTAGTGGATCCGGCTATACTGTACGTCTTAGAGGTCCTTTTTGAAAAGGATCTTTTCTGAACCCGAGAGTACATGCTGAATTAAAAATTATTACTTATTAATAGCTAAACGTAGTCCGAGTTACCTGCATTCAAAATATATAACACTAACGGGATGGGTGTGGACAGGTTCGCAGCAAGGATGCTTACTCTCCCTAAGTGTCTCCTGAATCCACCTCGTGTAGTTGGTCCAGGGGCTCGTGGTTTGTACGCTTCACTTTCTCTTCTGTGTTCAAATGATCCTTTGGATTATTATAATGAATGATTCTATCACACATGTCATCTAAAACCATTAACCTTTCTATTATCTGTATGATTACCATATTCAATATTACATGACCCACCAGAACGCCAGAATAAGCCATTCTGTATAAATATGAATACAAGCTGTTTATTTAAAAACAATGTACCCAGGCTTTAATAAAAGCTGTCTCTTGTGGGTGTAAATGTCGAATTTATAAATGGATGGTTATGTATGATGAAGATCAATTCTTTCAAATAAAATCTTGAACAGAAGAAGATTGAGACACATATATGTACCACGAGACCCTGGAACAGCAGTAGCAGGATGGATTTTCGAGGAGGAGCCTAGATGAGGGTGAAAGTAAAGTCGATAACACTCTTCAGATCGCTGTTCACACCCATCGTCATAGTGATAGATATATCATTGGAAGCATGTATCGGATACGTTTTAGCTACTTATATAAATAATAATTTTTTAATCATATGTTCATCTTTCGGACAAAGAAATGTTTCAACTTATAGTAATAGTCCTTATCAAAAAGCGAACCTAACATACGGATCACCACTAAGACCCCGCACGGCTCATTTCGTGCCCAAGATATCATTTACCACAATGGTTCTGACAGTGGATAGTGCCTGTCAAAACCATACTCTGCCTTTAACCTGGCCAGTGGTTGAGACTAAGCAGATCCGGATACTTCTCACCATAATGTATATATATCTTATAAATTACATCTTGGACACTCTCCCTCATTGCTTGCAATGCCAAGGTAACTAAAATAAAAGAAAAGTATGGTCAGACAAATTACCTTCTGTAGTTACGTATTTACGAGTGGTCAAACTACCTGGATTTCCTGCTACCTAGGGCGATAACAAGCCCAGTTATGAGCCCCTATGCCCGGGCATGTAACCTATATAAGATCCTATATCTCTCTTATTCTGACTCTACTTGGCGTGTTCGAACATTAAACCACCCTCTATCGATCCGTCTGTGGTCACTGTCAGGTGAGACGAGTTACATTTTGGAACCAATTCTATTCCTCTAGGAGAGGCACACCTACCAATTGTTTTCTTCTCAGAACGCCGCGATTTCTCTCCTGAGATATGAGGTGGGCATATCGTAGAGTGTAGAGTGGGCCGACATAAACCTAGGCATTAGAATCACCCTTAATTGAACCTTGGGTTGGAACGACGCAGGGGCTGGGCGGTAGTTCATAGTAGAAGGTGCCGTCAGTTCCTTGTGCGCCTCCAGTGATCTTATGATTCCCAGGCGCACTCCATAGGGTTACCCAGCTTTGCTGCACCTAAAACAAGTCTGGCAAGTCCGACCTGGAGCAAGGTGCCTATGGAGAACGTCCTTGGGAACGTTTACTGTCCCTCAGAGCAGTTTCAATGCGTCTGCATTCAGTCCACAACTCTCTAGAAATGTCCTTGGAGTACAGGTCATAAAAAAGGTTTCTTGACGCTACCCCATCTAGTGTTCGTTTGGGTTTTTAAGAGACTACTCCGGTAAGATGCTGGAAAATACTGCATCCGATCAACATAACCTGCCTGGGCCTTAATTCTGAGCTGCCCGCTCAAATGTAAATCCCCCAACACGATTCTCTGTCTCCATAAACATCAGATAGAAGTTGGGAGCGGCTCCCTCCAAAGAGTGAAGCAGAAGTGATCATGTTGTTCATCTTACCGTCGACTTTTGACGCCGCGCCAGCCTCTTAAACTTAATCAAGAACGATTCCCACTTGGCCTTGCCATCATTACTGCAGATCCTTGTATCTAGCTGGCGCATTAGAGGAACATTGGTGCTAGCAAGTGGCGCTGCCTGTGTGGGTAAGATGGGGCACACTGGTAGGGGGTATATCGCTGTCCAAGAAAACTGTCAGGTGCCGTTTGGGCCTGGACCATAAGGAAATGCTTGTGGTCCTCCCCCTATCCTCTTTCGGGTTGGCAGACTATGAGCGTAGTGGTATAAGGGCAGTTACCGGTGGCATCTGGGGGTCCGCCAAAGCAATTTGATAGAAATTACTGTAGACATGAATGTGTTTTAACACATAGTCCTGAGCTGGGGTGTCATACAGCCAAGGAACTATATATATGCATGGATATATACGAGCCTTTAAGGCCTTAACAAGCATGAAACCACGAGATCTATTCCTAAACTCTGAGAGGGGTCAGTGTACAAACTCTAGCTAGTGGCATCAACCCCAAATCATAGACAGGTGATATATCTCACTATGGGAAACATAGGTAGGATAAAACCTCCAGGCACAGGGGTGTTCTGAAATCACCCTTATTCCAGAATACCTAATATCTCCCACCTAAAAGTATGTGGGGTCTCACTTGCCACCTGATACCCCGACAAAACACAAGTAGACTGATAACTACAATCTCTAGTCGGAAGTGTTGAGTGACCACATTCAATAATGGTTGTCATGGAAAAAGTAAATGTGCTAAAACACTAAACTGTACAGCACTATGCAATTGTGGTGGAAATTGTAATATTATTGATTTCAGAATGACTTTATTGATAATTTATCGATAATTTCTTTTTTATGTTTATGATGCAAACATCAATTGTCTGAGCAATGTTTTGTCCATTAAGGTTAATCGGTAATTTTCGCCTCCGGTTTTAATTTTAGATTGCGACCTACTATTTCCGGTGAAGTTCGCCATAACATATTATCAAGATTTTACCGAAAATAAAGTTGCCCAGAAGCGTTTTATTAGTCTAACAAAGACAACTTATTTAAATTTTGCCTAGACAGGCCCAATATTTAAGAAACGGTGGTTTTCCAAACCATCTCAACTTCGTAAATTGCAATCCTCAGACGAAGCGAGGGCCCAAAAGAACCTAAAGGTAAACATACTCATTTCAATTTCACGACAAAATTTTGCAGAGTTTTGTGCCAGTACAATCTGATCATATGAGGCGATAGGGATTTTTTAAATCGAATTATTTTTCCTTCATATAGGTACATGTAGCTCAGACTCCGTGCTGTCCCCGTCACCGAATGTACACTTGGGCCAAAGCGCGATAATGATAGTTCGTGGAGTGTTGGTAGAAGGGTTGTGGAGCTTAATTGGTACCCTAGTGCATAACTTATAAAGAGGTTGTATAAATAGGCAAAGCTAACAACGTGTTAAACGTAATCATAATCCCCAAAAACATCCATATACAAAATCGAGTGTAGGGCAACACGGACCTCCGACAAAGCGAAGAGTAGAATCAGGTGCCATAGAGGAGTAAGCATCCTCTGCTGACCGGTCACACCTTAGTTGAAATAAAGTAAACGGGATTACCCGTAGTCAAATCTAGTAGGAAAATGACAGTCTAACAAAGGGTATGACATATGACTTTAGTGATAATTTGTAATCGCAAACAAGGTCATTATTGCGCCCATAGAACTTGCGAAATGATGACTTTTAACGAGATTCGTTATAACCCTGCAACATCAACGTTTTTGTAGTAGTTGACCTCGCTTTAAAAGTCCTTATATGCATACCAGGTTCTTGCGTATCGAATCAGCTGGGAGATATCCACTCGGATTGGGTATTGCCAGTCACACGTTATGTCGACAGGACTGACAAGCCGCGGGGAGTGGTGTGACCAGGTTAATGAGAAAACCTGATACGACGGTGCAGCATACAACGCTCTTATCTCTCTCCATTCAAGTGCAACTGATACGTAGTTACTATGCACGTCATATTACAAATATGATAACATATGAATATATTGATGGTGGAATTGATTGTTATAACTGTTGATGTACAAATACAGATTTGTATTTCATATGTTTGAAAGTTCTTGGTTAAAAGGGCTTTCCTCAGCAAGCAAATGAAACATGGTTTGTCCAGTCATAACCTCAAGAACCACATGTATACATCTCGTATTAGAGAGATATTTACGTATTCACCCATGACTTCGATAAACATGCCTCTTGACATTTATAGCTAATAATTGCTGTTTCTTCATAAAATCTCTCGACTGAAATAGTTTGTAACAAATCCAACAGGAAGCCTTGTCGGGTTAGACTAAAGACATAAAGAAAACGTTTATGTAGTGGCTTGATCGTAGTCTGAAACGCGGAAATAGAAGTTGCCCACATAATTATGAAACCTTGGAATTAAAGATGCTGTGCAATATTTTATGTTTCACAAACATTACAAATAAATCGTGTGTGTGGCTACGCTTCTGGAGAATGGGGGTAATTTTCTTACGCTGACAACGGAAGTCGTAAAAATGTGTGCAATACCCGGTGGAAGAGATTTGTATCTTGTTCGTTCAAGAACAAACAAAAAGTAAAGCTTGTGTTAAAGCTTTCATAACATAAACAAACAACATGATTCTCTGCTATGCATTGTGAAGCTCAAGATTTCGTTTTCTAAATTATTAACGGAGTTGCCATACTTGCGGTCACACGCAACAGGAAGTACACACTTCGGTAATGGAAGTGAATTTTTTATTAGCTTAGTTCGCAAAATTCAGTGATTAGATATTTTATACTGTGGTCTTCTTAAACTTATTCTCTTTGATAAAAACAGTGAATTGTTTGCCTTGTCTTACGCTAAATGTATGACGAACAGTATTTTTGTCACAGTTACAATTTAATCATACTTAGCGCTATTTTACGTACATATACATGTATGTCGTAACATTTTTGATTACGTAATTTGAAGATCATCCACCATTGTAATTTCACTGTACATTTTCAAATGTGCAACGAAATTTAACCTAGAACATAATATCAAATTCATGTATATAGAGTACTTACTAAAAATTTCTTTCTTTCTAGTTTCTTCTTTCGTTACATACTTTCTTTAAAAAAAAAAAAAAAGAATTCAAATCAATAACTAGAGAAGATAGTTTGATGCAATGAGCTATTCCCAAGAAATATTCAGAACGACTAACATACCCCTAATCTCCTATATCTTGGGAGTGGGCAATATAATAGGCTGTTTGCCTGCTGCCCAATCCATTCACTATTTTGTGAAACAATATTATAAACTAAAACTATCTCCTATATTTTTCTACGCCATTCTATACAAATTTAAATCTAAATCCGCTCATACATAAAGTAATTGCAATAAAGCTAAATTAATATTTAAATATGTTGAAGCACCTTTTGATGATTTGCAAATGAAGCTAATGCAATTATTAGATAGATTGCAGAAGCCAACCTGACGCTCATTTTGCCCAAGTATCTACATGGTTTCTGCAGATAGGTCTGAACCCATAATTGCTTTACCTGTGCCAGTGTGATGCACCGTCACTTCTCCTATAATCTTTATCTCTGGGACATCCTCTCCGAAGCGAAATCCTTGTTTCTCGGTCCACTACCGCTCCCTGGGCGATACAAGTCCAGTTGAACCTCCGGGCTGCTACCATATCCATATCCTCTCTACTGTTTCTTGGCTGCATACACATCTGCTCTGTGTCTGTAGGAGACATTACACATTCTTCTTCCTAAGAAGCACAACCAATTGTTCTTGGCAACGCGATTTCTCCTGAATAGAGTGGGCTCTGTGTAGGCATCAAAACCTAGCATAGAATCACCCTTCAATTGAACCTGGGCTTTGGAACGACGCAGGGGCTGCGCGGTAGTTCATAGTAGAAGGTCCGTCCAGTTCCTTGTGCGCCTCCTGATCTTATGATTCCCAGGGCACTCCATAGGGTCTTACCCAGCTTGCTGCACCTAAAACAAGTCTGGCAAGTCCGACCTGGAGCAAGGTGCCTATGGAGAACGTCCTTGGGAACGTTTACTGTCCCTCAGAGCAGCTTCAATGCGCTGCATTCAGTCACACAACTCTCTAAGAATGTTCCTGGAGATCAGGTAAAAAGGTTCTTCTGACGCTACCCATTCGTGTCTTTGGGTTTTAAGAGACTACTCCGGTAGAATGCTGGAAAATACTGCATCCGATTAACATAACCTGCCTGGGCCTTAATTTGAGCTGCCCGCTCAAAGTGTAAATCCCCGCAACACGATTCTCTGCTCCATGAAACATCAAGAGTAGAGTTGGGAGCGGCTCCCTCCAAAGTGAAGCAGAAGTGATCATGTTGTTCATCTTCCGTCGACTTTTGACGCCGGCCAGCCTCTTAAACTTAATCAAGAACGATCCCACTTGCCTTGCCATCATACTGCAAGATCCTTGTATCTAGCTGGCGCATTAAGGAACATTGGTGCTAGGCAAGTGGCGTGCCTGTGTGGGTTAAGATGGGGCACACTGGTAGGGGGTATCTGCTGTCCAAGAAAACTGTCCAGGTGCCGTTTGGCCCTGGACCTAAGGAAATGCCTGTGTCCTCCCCCTATCCCTTCCGGGTTGGGCAGACTATAGCGTAGTGGTGTACTAGGGAGTTACCAGGTGGCATCTGGGGTCCGCGCAAAGCAATTGATAGAAATTACTGTAGACATGAATGGTACACCATATCCTGACTGGGTGTCAAGGAATCAAATGCATGGTTAGGCCTTAACAGCATGAAACCACGAGATATATTTCCTAAACTCTGAGGGGTCAGTGTACAAACTCTAGCTAGTGGCATCAACCCCAAATCATAGACAGGTGATATATCTCACTATGGGAAACATAGGTAGGATAAAACCTCCGGCACAGGGGTGTTCTGAAATCACCCTTATTCCAGATACCTAATATCTCCCACCTAAAAGTATGGGGGTCTCACTTGCCACCTGATACCCCGACAAAACACAAGTAGACTGATAACTACAATCTCTAGTCGGAAGTGTTGAGTGACCACATTCAATAATGGTTGTCATGGAAAAAGTAAATGTGCTAAAACACTAAGACTGTACAGCACTATGCAATTGTGGTGGAAATTGTAATATTATTGATTTCAGAATGACTTTATTGATAATTTATCGATAATTTCTTTTTTATGTTTATGATGCAAACATCAATTGTCTGACAATGTTTTGTCCATTAAGGTTAATCGGTAATTTTCGCCTCCGTTTTAATTTGAGATTGCGACCTACTATTTTCCGGTGAAGTTCGCCATAACATATTATCAAGATTTACCGAAAATAAAGTTGCCCAGAAGCGTTTTATTGTCTAACAAAGACAACTTATTTAAATTTGCCTAGACAGGCCAATATTTAAGAAACGGTGGTTTTCCAAACCATCTCAACTTCGTAAATGCAATCCTCAGACGAAGCGAGGGCCCAAAAGAACCTAAAGGTAAACTACTCATTTCAATTTCACGACAAAATTTTGCAGGTTTTTGTGCCAGTACATCTGATCATATGAGGCGATAGGGATTTTTTATCGAATTATTTTTCCTTCATATAGGTACTGTAGCTCAGACTCGTGCTGTCCCCGTCACCGAATGTACACTTGGGCCAAAGCGCGATAATGATAGTTCGTGGAGTGTTTGTAGAAGGGTTGTGGAGCTTAATTGGTACCCTAGTGCATAACTTATAAAGAGTTGTATAAATAGGCAAAGCTAACACGTGTTAAACGTAATCAATAATCCCCAAAAACATCCATATACAAAATCGAGTGTAGGGCAACACGACCTCCGACAAAGCGAAAGTAGAATCAGGTGCCATAGAGGAGTAAGCATCCTCTGCTGACCGGTCACACCTTAGTTGAAATAAAGTAACGGGATTACCCGTAGTCAAATCTAGTAGGAAAATGACAGTCTAACAAAGGGTATGACATATGACTTAGGATAATTTGTAATCGCAAACAAGGTCATTATTGCGCCCATAGAACTTGCGAAATGATGACTTTTAACGAGATTCGTTATAACCCTGCAACATCAACGTTTTTGTAGTAGTTGACCTCGCTTTAAAAAGTCCTTATATGCATAACAGGTTCTTGCGTATCGAATCAGTGGGAGATATACACACCATAAGCAGGTGATAGTGGTATATTACTACATAGAAAGGGAAAGTTGACAATTGCAAAAGTCAAAGGCATCACATTTATCATATAATGTAGTTGTCAGTCTGCCATTAGAGTCAATATGAATAAATTG
>CAJDSM010031239.1:0-10395 GCA_903981925.1 Ostrea lurida
TTTCAAGTAGACACACGATTGAATATAATTAATTTTGATAAAACGCCGTCGATAGATTTGAATGTTGAGATGAAGGCTACAGTAAAGCATTTTTTTTCATGCAGAAGCTTTTGAATAAATTCTGNTTTTTGATAAAACGCCGTCGATATATTTGCATGTTGAAGTGAAGGCTACAGTAAGGCATTTTTTTTCATACAGAAGCTTTTGAATAAATTCTGCCTCGTAAGAAAAAGAAATCAGGCCAGAAACAATCAATGACAGAGGCCTGTCATACTTAAAACCCTACAGGTTATTCATTCTCCAATGTATTAATTTTGCTTGTTTTTAAGTATCTTTTAAGCATCAAAATGACATTTAATGTTTCTTTTTTGCTATAGCACTGGAGCAGCTAGAGCAACTAGACCGTTGATCTCTAAATGAAAAAGATAAGCCAATATGATATTATAGATCTATACTGACCCAAAAACTTGATTTACTGCAAGACATGGCATGATAGGTGAACAATCACGTGGTCTTGCAATAGGTGTGCGATATTCATCTATGCCTTGGTAATTCAGAACAGCAAATGTACGCTTGCGGTGTATTTGTTCCTAAAAAAGATTAAGTTGCTAGCAATAATACCTGGTTTACTGTATAAATATTCTATTGTATAGGAATGAAACTTATTTTTTTCTTTTTAGTGTTTGTTGATGTATCAAGATTTAAAATACTGTATAATTCTACATAATATAAAACAGATCCAGACATATATTTCGCGTGCAGTATAAATTATTATTGCAGACGACTTGTTCTGTAGACGCGTGCAATATAAATGATTATTGCAGACGACTTTACTTGTTCTACAGTGNGATTATTGCAGACGACTTGTTATGTAGACGCGTGTAATATAAATGAGTATTGCAGACGACTTTACTTGTTCTACAGTGCGTACAAACCCCTGAGGCAAGCCTTGTAGGAGTGGTGATAAAATTGATATGGTAGTTATTTGGAGGTTGTCCGGCAAATATGATGAAATCCACGCTTTCTCCCACTTGTAAGACCATAATATCCGCTTTGTATGGTACCACGTCGTTTCCATCTAGACTCACAATAATCAGCATATGCTGTAATTTGGAAAAAAACATTTTCCCTAAATGATTGTTTTTGTAAACGACAAAAATAGAAAAGAGTGATTTCACATAATCACTGTTCGTTATATTTGCCTATAAAATGCGTATACGGTTTCCGTTTATTATCAAATGTGATAAAAACCAAGGCGCCTATGGGCTTCATAGCTCATCTAAGTTACCTTTACCCTGCTATTGTTCAACTATTGAGAGTTTTAGGAGTTTTCAACGTTTTATATGCATGAAAACGTTCGTCTGATTATGCCTAAACCCAAAGTGTTACGACATAACCGAACTTGAATTTTAAAAAAGCATACAAATGCTATCATTAGGATGAATATTATCATGAATATTATCTTGCTATTCTTGAAAGGAAGACTTTCCAGAGAAATTGTCTTTCATCTACATGTATATTGTATATATATTACATGTGCATGTTAGATCTGATCAACACTAACACCAGAATTAGTAATTGGAAATAAAAAAAAATATGAATTCACAAAACGTAGGAGCATTGACGTTTCCATTTAAGGTGATTTCGTTTCGTTGAATTTGTTTGTTTGAAGTAATATTCTGTACATTTCCCTACCATGGTTCCTCCCTAACCACCACCCCTTTCCGGAAAGGGGAGAGGCATGATTTGAACAAACTTGAATCTACCGTATGCCTGGAAGTTTTCAATGAATATTCTGATCTTAGTTGTTCTTGAGAAGATTTTTAAAATGATCCTACCTTTTTTTATTTATCTTATCTCCCCTTTCAAAGGAGCATGGCTCTCTAATTTAAACAAAACATGTATCCCCTTTACCCTAAAACTATTTTCAAAAAGTTTGCTTGAAATTAGTCCAGTGGTTCTGGAGAAGATGAAAACAGAAAGACGGAATGACGGACAAAAAGTGATCAGAAAAGCTTATATGAGTGAATATACATTGATATATTTTGGTAACATATTTATGTGTGTGTTTAGTATATTTTTTTTTTTTTTGTAAAAAAAAATACATTAATCTTGATGATGAAACGCCACATTTACTGGTCATTTCAACATTGCATTCCAACATTGGCCACGTACGTCATCAATAGAAATCTCAAATGCTGCATCGAATCCTGCGTTGATGATTCTGAATCTGTAGTAGCCGTTCTGGGCTACTGTAAATGTCTCCAATGGTATGTACGGCTTTTCTGCAATCGTTGGAGTTTCGGGAATATATTTTCGTCCTGAACAAATAAAATCATTTGTTTTTGGTAAACCAGTCGGTCATTTTCCAAAGTGTAATCACATGTTTCCTGCTGATGTTCAGAAGGAAGTCCACGTTCCATTCAATGAAAAGTATAATTGAATTTAATATTGGTTGTTAAAAATACAATTGCATTTAAGAAAAAGGACGCTGTATTTGTTGAACAAGTTGCGTTTGCGACACACTGCAATATATTCACTTTTTTCATTAAAACATTGTTTTCCCTCTTTTTTGTATATTTCTTTACTCAAAATTAAAGAATTCAAACTGATGTAGAGACTTCGTCAGATTAAGTGACACGCCACAAATGCACGACTCTTACAGCCGTAGCAGTCGGTGTTCTGTCCAACGTCTAGAATAGCACGGAAGCTCTGCTTTTAAAATCTTATCCGCAAAAACCCAACACTCTCCTTTTCATTATCGGACATTTGCCGAAGAAGTTGTCATTACCTCGATAAAATGACTGAGGTGACCAGATCGATAATCAAATCAAGCATCATAGCCACTAATGTACCAGATTATTACTACCGGCATCAAATTATGTAATACGTACCGCGCCCATTAACTAGACCCGCATGGAGTTGAAACAAAACTGCAGATCCATCTGGATGAAATGTAAGAGGTAAACACGATCCGTCATACTCCTCTAAACTAAATTTAAAATGATACATGTATATATAATTATGCATATAATGCATCATATTTTATCATTGTTAGGATTACATATGATCTCGGGTATGTCCAAGGATCCGTGTTTGTCCAACTCTTGTTTTTGTATTCTATTTAGGACTTACGAGATTGATAACTGTTCGTTATCTTTGATTTACATGCATGTCTGTGAGAGGAGGAGATGCATACAGCCTTGCCTGTGTCTCTGTATACTGGTCTGACTGTGTAGCGATGTAGATGGATATGTTTGCAAATATTTAGTCAAAAATATATATCCCTACAGTTAGAATTATCTGGATGTTGAACGCGCTTGTGCGAATTAACCAAATTTAGTATACTACATAGAATTACATGTAATTCGGTGCTACGTTATGATATAAATGCAAGGATAACGAACAGTGATCAATCTTGTAAGTCCCAAATAGAATACAAAACAAGAGTTTGGCAAACACGGGCCCCTGGAAACACTAGAGATGCGACCAGTTGGCTAGGAGGAGTAAGTATCCCCTGTCGACAGGTCACACCCGCTGTGAGCCCAATGTCTTGATCAGGTAAACAGAGTAATCCGTAGTCAAATTAGTGAATCAAAAAGGCTTAACAATTGCTATGAAAAACACCAGACAGCATTTAACCCAAGGGCAGGCCATACTGGCAAACTAAATCATTACAAAGATCATAGAATATGCGAAATGTCGCCTTTAAACGTGACTGTTCAAACCCCTGCAACAACAACTTGTTTCTATGATAGTAGGATAATACAGCATGCACCTACATTTTGATAATACAGCATGCACCTGTGTTTCCATTTTTATTCCGTGCCAACTTATGAAATTTAAACTTACAAAGCTAACGTTCCCTTCCAATATGGGATAAGGACATACGTTTCATTCATTCTATGTAGTGCAATTGCTTTGCAATAACTAGTAGTCTGTTTTAATTAATATCGGAAATGGTCGAATATTTGTGGGAAAAGGCTTCCTACATTTTCAAATACATATGTACAAATCATATAATCAATCAAACTTTAAAGGGGCATGGACACGTTTAAACTAAAAATGTTCGAATTTTAGATTGCCAATTTTAATGTTTACAATGCTTAACTAAGGTATTTCGTATTGTTAGGAAAAATTTTAACGTTATCTGTTGACTTACAAATGAGATACAACACTTATAATTCTTTGTTATGTAAACATGATCCGATCGCGAGCCATGATTTGCTTACATATATTGAATATGTTACTAAAACATTCATTTTAAAGCAGATTGTTTCAAATTAGAAGTTCATTCTAAACATAATTAAACAGAGTTAGTGTTTCTCACATCTCATTTTGTTTTAAAAATGATATTTTCTACGAAGCATATTTCTGTAAACATAAACAAGGCTCGAGCCTTGTTTTACATAGCGAAGGTTTGTGGACTTTGTATCTTACTTGTAACTCCAACAACTGACTTTCAAATATTTTGCTGATAAATTGTGTAACTTGTATTAAGCATTTCAAACATCAAAATTGGCAATCAAATTTGAACATGTTTTAGTTCAAAACGTGTCCATGCCGCCCTTTAAACGTTACCCGAAATCCGCCTCTGTTGGCCTGTAGCTTTTCTATAGACAAACGCTTTGGCCAGTCATATAGGACTGCAACAAAGTCTTGGTTTACATCTGGGATTGGCTGTTCTACGAAATTCTGCAAAGTGAGATACTTTCATGCATTAAATGATTAAAAGTTACTTTGGTATATTCTTGGAAATTTCGATACAAATAGGCGAAGGTAACATCGTGTTAATTCAGTTGTTGTTTAGGTAATGAAGAGAAGTCAAATAATGTATATCATATATCAATCCGAATCAGCAACACTGGATATAGTTTCAAATAAATGATCTGTTTGACATTTCTATGCAATAGTTGAAGATAGTTTAAACATTTACCAATTTAATGCGTTACAAATATGTCTCCCCTTTACCCTATATTTTTCTGTGTGTCTGTGTGTTGATTGGATATCATAGAGGGAAAATATTGTGATTTTGTTCAGCATAGTAAATTTTTAAATCAAGACGTCTATTATAGTTATATCTCCCCTTTTCCAGGGGGAGACACATTGTTTTTGTATTTTCTGCCCGTCCGCATGTCTGCCCCCAAACTCTTGTGAACACGCCTCCTACATGTAAATGACCTATTAGATAGATTCACAACTTTTTGGAATGTTTCACTACCATTTTTGGATGTGCATAATTTCGAGATAGAAGGAGCCAATCATTGTCATTATAGTTAAGGTGGATCTAAGAAGTGGTGGAGGGTGTAAAATACGTTGTGAACGTTTCTCCTCTTCAATGGCTAATGGGAAATACTTAACAAAAAAAACACTATATGCAGTGCGTAATTGTTATTTGCAGATGTGTATATTGTTAAGACAGGAGCATCCAATTATTTTCCATAAAGTTATTGTGGATCTATAGGGTAGAGAGTGTTAAATAGCTTGTGAACACTTCTCCTATACAAAAAGACGAAGTTAACATTGTGTCAAACGTAATCATAATAAAAAAAAACCACATATACAAAATCGAGCGTAGGGCAACACGGACCTCCGACAAAAGCGAAGGTAGGATCAAGTGTCATGGAGGAGTAAGCATCCTCTGCTGACCGGTCACACCCGCCGTGAGCCCGTAGTCGAATGAAAGTAAAGGGATTGCCCGTAGTCAAATCCAGTAGGACAATGACAGTCTATGAGTGAAATATATGGCTTTTTAGATAGACTTCAAACTTTGTATAATGCGTTATTGCCAATTTATATGTGTATATTGTCAGGGTAAGAGGATTAAATTATTTTTCTAGGCGTTATGGTAGATCCATAAAGCCATCGGCTATAAAATAACTTGAAAACACTTATCCTATATGGCTTATCAGATAGACTTCAAATATATTTCAAACTTTGTACAGGGCTTCCTTTCCATATGTAAATGTGTCTATTGTCAGGTCAATATGATCCATTTCTTATCCAAAAGTTATAGCGTTGTAGATCGTTATAACGATCATATAAATTGTCAAATGCTGACTTTAAACATGACTGTTTACACCCCAGCAACAACAACTTGTTTGTAAGAAGCCTGCTTCGATTCAAAATCTGATCATATGCATAACAAGCTCTTGCGTATCGATTAAGTTGAGAGACATTTACATGTGTACCATATGCAGGTGATGATGAAATGTTGCTAAATAAATATGGGAAGTTGACGATGGATAGGCTGAAATCGTACTGTTTGTCATAAAGTTGAATTGATAGTTTGCTATGTACATGTAATGTCCATGTTCAATAAAATATCCAAATAGGAAGCAGATATGGATGATTCTGTTTGTGTCTTTTATTTCGAGTTCACTAAGGTATATCGAATCAACATGTGAATAAGAATTATTATTATCAATAGGTAAAATGTCGTCAGTATATGGAAAAGTCGAATTATTAAAGGGGCATGGACACGTTTTGAACTAAAAATGTTCAAATATTAGATTGCCAATTTTTAATGTTTACAATGCTTGACCAAGGTATTTCGAATTGTCAGGAAAATATTAACGTCATCTGTTGACTTACAAGTGAGATACAGCACTTATTGATTCTTTGTTATGTAAACAAGGCCTGAACCATGATTTGCTTACATATATTAAATATGCTACTAAACATTCCATTTAAAACACTTTTTTTTTAAATCATAAGTTCATTCTTAACACAACTAGAAGTCTATGTTTATCTCAACATATTTCATTATGTTTGTAAACATTGATTTTTTACGAAGCAATATTTTTGTAAACATAACAAGGCTCGAGTCTTGTTTACATAGCGAAGATTTGTGAGCGCTGTATCTCACTTGTAGCTCCAAACTGACTTTCAAAATTTTTACTGATAACTAGAAATAACTTGATTAAGCATTTTAAAACATCAAAATTGGCAATCTAAAATTTGAACATTTTTACTTCAAAACGTGTCCATGCCGCTTTAAAAGGGATCACACCACTGAAATTTTCTTTCTTCTCGTGTGGTTCTAAGCTTTCAAAGACATTTTGTAAAGTCAGCTAACGGTGGAACAGATAACATTTGTTAGGTCATTTTTTAAAGCCTGTTTGTTTTGGGGTTTTTTCCCACACACATTAGAATAAAGATGACGTTGTGAGGGATGTCAATAATTATGAGTTGTGCATTTTGTATTGAAATCTTACAATGGGTGGCCTGAGTCTCGGCAACACGATCAGGGCTCCTACTATTCCATCTGACCGCAAGCTGGCGCTGTGAGCATGGTACCAGTGAGTACCGGCCGGGGACGCCACGAATCTAAAATTGTAAAGAAATGGTCACAACGTTAAGCTAATGAAAAGGTGATAACAACGAAGAATAATTTAGCCCACGATTCCTGCAAGTAGTTGGGCAAACACAACCCCTGGACATACCAGAGGTCGGATCAGATGCGTAGGAGTAAGCATTCCCTTTCGACCGGTCACACCGATCATGATCACTAAATCTCTATCAGACAAACTCAAAATCAGTGTATGAACTTTGGTTGATGTCTATTGAAAATTGGGGAACTCAGAATTGTAATTGGCGTAGCATATAAAGATAATTATGCATTATGAATACATATTAGCCCCATGTAACTTGATGATTTAACAGCTGAAAAATTCAATTCACGCAGTGCTATTGATCATATAATGATAAACTAATCTATATCTTCCTTAATTATGATTAGGGATGGCAATCGAATACAGAATTGCCAATCGGTTAACCGCAACACGTTCCGATCGATTAACCGGTAAATCATATCAAAATATATACATTTTGAGACATAGTTGATTGCTTCAATTTTCCATTTTTTTCTGTTTATATGCACAAATATACCATACAACACTCCTGTAATATTCTTAATGTTGCGCTGTTAAATTAGAATAATAAGTGCAATATGTGTGAGAAAACAAAGAAAGGATTAAACATGCACAAAACTTAAAGAGAAAAAAATTCCAAAGTCTAGATTTCACATTTTTTTTTTTCTTTCACCATTTTCAGATAATATACCGTAATTTGCCATATTTATCCACGAAAAAAATTGCTCGACATCAGATGAGAATAGGTGAAGGGTGGCGTGTTTAATGATAAATCGGATGGTAAAAACACTAACAGTTCACACTACTCAACGGTAGTCTTATTGTCCTTTATGTGCGACTAAAGAAACAAGTTGTTGCAGGGACAAAACGTTTAGAGTGATTATAGCACCTTTCTTCACGCTCCGCCTATGCAGGGTATTGTCTCAAAATTAACTAATTGATACATGAAACTCGAACATGTCACTATTCAGAGCTTTTGGAAATGGATTGAGAAATTGCTGGTAAAATACGTTCGAATATACGTACATTTTTTTTTTTTTAGTTTTTTTGGTGGTTTGTCCATTAACCGATTACGGATTTTGCAANTGTACATTTTTTTTAGTTTTTTGGTGGTTTATCCATTAACCGATTACGGATTTTGCAACCGATTACCACTGTTCCGACCGAGTAACCGGTTAACCGATTAAAAATTGTCATCCCTAATTATAATAACTAATCGGATTACTTTGGAATTTCCCACAGTAAGTTTGCTCACAAAATAACGATTGGATACCTATATTCAAATGTTTGTCCCGGTAAAATGGGACACTGGGATATCATTTCCGGTCCGTCCATCCATGGTGTTCCTCGTTGAAACAGTCCGTGCCAGTGGATGGTTACCCCTTCACTCTTTAAGGC
Organism: Ostrea lurida; assembly: GCA_903981925.1. Classification (NCBI taxonomy): domain Eukaryota; kingdom Metazoa; phylum Mollusca; class Bivalvia; order Ostreida; family Ostreidae; genus Ostrea; species Ostrea lurida. The sequence goes on from CAJDSM010031239.1 coordinate 8,772, forward strand.
ATTTCGAACGACGACGGAAACCTAGGTGGAAACCATATGCAATTTTTGAACATAGATCACATCAGACAGCATTTGACCCTACATAACTGTATAAAATTTTTACCCGTTTTGGACTTCACAATCCCATTCAATGCAGTAAAGCATAAATTGTGTTTATTTTACTTATAAAAACATAATTTGGTTTTCATCACGTTCCAACAAAAATAATAATAATAATAAAAAACAACCCACGTTTATTTGTAGCAATTGCCGTTAAGATAAATTCAAAGCATTTCTGCTTACAGGAATTGTCATAGCCGTGTAGAAATAAACCTTATTTTTTGGATTGTTTTTAATGTTTCCATAACGATGAGTTCCTTACCACTTGATCTTCGAAGACCACAACATTTGGTCCCGGAATTTGCCCGTTAATGGCGTACACTAGTCTGTAGTTACCATCCCCTGCACTAACATTGTCCCTTAATTCTGCAGAGGAAGAATGAATAAATAATTGTGAATGATAAATATACTGCATAATTTCCTATACAAAGTTTAACTACTTCAGTAATAAAACAATGATAACGATATAATATAAATCATGTTAGTTTTTTTCTTCCTTTTTTAACTTAAACGTTTAGTGTAAAAATTAAAATGATTTATTATTCCACATTTGAAATGTTAAGCCTTTCAGGATTACTTTTAAAAACGTTGCTTTTATCATTTTTGTAGACCTTTTCTGGTATGAATGTAAACTATGGTTAACCAACAGATTTTTACCACGGCATCACAGCTCAAAAATTGTAATGCAAATAGTATTTTTTGTCATGTTTTCCAATTGATAACAAAAGAACTAAGACAGTTTTATGTACCATATTAAGGGCATATGCAATGTACATTTCAACATTTTTTTCTATCTTCAAAATTGAAAACTTCCAATGATAATGATAAGAGTTACAGAAAACGCAAATGTTATTCAATTCCTTCAGAATTATTTGATGATGATGAAAATATAATCATACAACAACTGACAGTGTTTTTGTAGTATGTATACATACCGGTGCATTGCACTTGCATTCTCCAAAGAGAGGTAATTCAGAATCCAAGTATGAATAATTGTGCAAATTGAATTCTTCGTCATCTATTACCTTTTCCAAACCCAGGAAATATGGTCTGATTTTTTCACAAAGAATATCTAAGGGCACTATGATTTTATATTAAAAATGAATACGTCTAAAAGATATATACAGATAACGAACGTTTCGTATTACCTAAACCATCACTGACATACTACATTCCATACTGCATATATTTTGTTAATAATAATAAATAGTGATAATGCGGTTGTAATAATAAAATATATATAGCACCTTAAATATAGGATCTCCCATGGGTTGTGGTTTGATATGATTTATATCGAACGAGTTGTGAGTGTTCTATCCCCGAGCCTTGGCGAGGGGGATAGAAAACACACAACGAGTTGGATATAAATTATATCAAACCACAACCCATGGGAGATTCTTTTTATCACATGTTACCCCCCTCTTCTCTGTTTTCTTTCTGCAATTACATTGAATTTGTAGCCAGGTCACTATAGTACGCAACGTCACAAGGAAAAGTGCTACAACAATACACAAACAAATCTTGT
>CAJDSM010031241.1:0-13575 GCA_903981925.1 Ostrea lurida
TTTTTCTATACTGAATAAAGTATTTATAAAACAAACACAGAAGAGTCAAAGGAGCGGCATGATACTAGTATAGCACACAATTTTAGAAGATCTTTTACAATTGATGGCTTACAGTTGTGAAATGAATAGCCAGATTTTTTTTTTATTTTACCCAGCATTAGAAACTTCTCTGAATTATTTTCACCCCTCAAATAGATATCAATCATGTTCTTTACATTCATGGATTGTGTTTAGTTTTGTATTAGGTACATGTATGTATGTACAGTATGTGTACGACTTAATTTCAATCAGTTTTATTTGAATCTGTGCATTACTGCTGTCTGTATGTGTTTTCAGGAACAATATGAACAAGCTTTGTTTTTTGTTTTGTTTTTTTATACACTACTTGGGCTATCTAGTGTAAATAAAGGATGTCATAAATTTTATCAGTAAAATATCATAATAAGGGTGCTTTGGCTTGAAAAATTGTGTCAGAAATTAAATATTAAAGAGTGCTAAGACTGAAAACTTTTCCCACAAAAACAAAAAATTGAAAATGTTCGATACAATTATTAGTGCATAAAATGATCTGCGCTTAATAGATAGATACATGTACTACTATAAAATGGTTGCTTAAAGTTTGCTTGTAAAGCAGTATCAGTAAATAAAACCTGTCCTTCTTGCTACATATTTTCAATATTACATGCAGGTAATTCAGAGACTTTATTTATTACATGTACATATAATTAGTCAGTACATTTAGGAACTTTATGTCAAGAAAGGAAGGCCGGTATCCTGGTATAAATATACATGTACTACAGAAGACTTCAGTATACACAAATTTGAATTTTACTTGTGTTCATCTTTGAATGTGAATCTAAATTCATGTAAAATTGTTTATTTATTGTTGGAACATTCATTGGTTTTTCTGAGAACAAGATGAATGACCAGTCATATTGAAGCAGTTGTAACTTAAGGATCAGCTTTAATGTCATTATGTGTCTTCTCTCACCTGCATTAGAATATGAGGATTAAAAGTTTTAAAACAACTTTCCTTCCTGATGCTGCGTTTTAGGACTATTTACAAACCACACCATATTTACTGATTGAATATTTACATTTCCAAACTCTATGGTAAAAATCAATTATGATTTATAAGCAGCATTTACTATTGATAATTTTGATTTANGTTTAAATTTCCAAAATTTATGATAAAAATCAATTATAAATGATTTATTAGCAGCATTTACTATTGATAATTTTGATTTATGGTTCTATAATTGAAAAATTATGGTTCTATAATTGAAAGCCACTTTGGTAATTTCACGTCATGACACAACAGACTGGGATTTCAGGATCAGCTTTGGAGAGAGACACAAGTAACAGCTGATTATGGAATTGTAAACATTGTATGCAATGTACAGAGATCAATTAAAGGTTGTGTTGCAGTTGAAAAACTTCTTGGGTTTATATACATGTAAATATGATGTAACAATATGTCATTCTGCTTGTCCAAACGTTAGGGTGTTTGCTTTGCAACAGTGAGGTGCTGTGTTAAACCTAAGATGTTTAACATTAGTAGTGACTGTTCCCAAGCTCTCGGTGTTAGAAGTGAGAGTTATGGGTTTTTCAGTAGGACCTTAAAAATGGAGGTCCTGACTTAAGGTAGGTGTGGCTTGATAAAAGACCCCTTACTTTCATGGCCTTGAGCATCATGCCATTGGTCAATACTTGTGACATCTCACCTACATTAAGTGATGTCTCTACATGAGAAACAAGGGCAATGCCAACGTGGCATAATACGCCCATACAGATTTTAGTAGATCCATATCTCAGCAGATTTAGTACTGTTCATTAAATGCTAATTCATGCTTAATGAGAAACAATATGCATCCTTCGCTTGGCATAAGGAGCATAGATACCAAGTCTGACAGTCCTAGCCCAAATACAGTTTGATCTCTGTTATATCTAATCTACAAGGTTTTTGTAATAGCTGACAGTGACCTTGACCTTTGAACTTGAAAAATAAATAGGCATCTTCCTTTCATCATGGTAATCACCTGTACCAAGTTGTAAGATCCTGGGTCTTGTGGTTCAGTCTGTATCCTGACTATAACGTTTTCTTATTAAAAGACACTACGGCCTTGATCTTTGACCTCTGACCTTCAAAAACTACAGGTGTCTCACTTTCGTCATGGTGATCAATTGTACCAAGTTGTAAGATCCTGAAGCTTATGGTTCAGTCTGTATCCTGCCTACAACATTTTCCTACTAAATGACACTACGACCTTGAATTTGACCTCTGACCTTCAAAATCAACAGGCGTCTCTTTCATCATGGTGATCAAATTGTACCAAGGTGTAAGATCCTTAAGCTTTAATACGGTTCAGTCTGTTGATTGATTATTTATTGTTTTATGTCCTACTCGAGAATATTTCACTCATACAAAGATGTCACCATGACCAGTGAAGGGCTGCAAAATTTAGGCCTATGCTCGGCAATCACGGCCTTTGAGCAGGGAGGGATCTTTATCGTGCCACACCTGCTGTGACACGGGGCCTGGGGTTTTTCCAGTCTCATCCGAAGGACCGCCCCATTCAGTCGCCTCTTACGACACGCAAGGCGATGCTGAGGACCTATTCTAACCCGGATCTCCACGGGTTGGTTCAGACTGTATTCTGTCTACAATGTTTTCCTACTAAAAGACACTACGACCTTGACCTTAGACCCCCGACCTTCAAAAACAATAGGCGTCTTCCTTTCATCATGGTGATCAATTGTACCAAGTTGTAAGATCTTGAAGCTTACAGTTCGGTCTGTATCCTGCCTACAAAGCTTTCCTACTCAGTGGCACTACGACCTTGACCTTTGACCTCCAACCTTCAAAAACAATAGGCGTCTTCCTTTCATCATGGTGATCAATTGTACCAAGTTGCAACATCCTGGAGCTTATCATATGGTTCAGTTTGTATCCTACCTACAACCTTCTTCTACTAATGAAAACTATGACCTTGACCTTTGACCTTCAAAAACAATAGACGTCTTCCTCTCATCATGGTGATCAACTGTACCAAGTTGTAAGATCCTGGAGCTCACAGTTCGGTCTGTATCCTGCCTACAACGCTTTCCTACTAAGTGGCAATATGACCTTGACCTTCAAAAACAATAGGAGTCTTCCTCTCATCATGCTGATCAATTGTAAAATCCTGGAGCTTACAGTTCGATCTCTATCCTGCCTACAAGGCCCGAACAGACAGACAGATAGATAGACGGACGACACTATACCATAATAATGTCCTGTCTGTACGGGCATACAAAAATTCTCAAATAGGACATAAAACACACTAATTCTGGTTAGTGTATAGAGGGTCCTTAAATCATCATGGGGAAAATTCATAAGGCCATGAATGAAATTTACAAATTTGAAAGTTATTTTGTACAGGTACATTTGTACAAAGAATGATATATAACTAGCAGATGTTTAGTTTTTGGGACACTTAGTCTGTTAATTAACTTACTACTACTTTTAGAGATGCTCCTGTCCGGTAACAGAGGTTTATTGGATGTTCCTCTCGGTCGTCCTCTCCGTCGCTTCACGGGGCTGCTGTCTAATGACGCCGGAGAAGAAGTGTTATCCCCCTGTCCATGATGTGCTGGTAATGATTGGGACTGTGGGGGTAAAGATAAGAGAATGATATCTCTTCATTAAAAGCTACAAGTTAAACATCCTTTCTCTTCATTTTTTTCTAGATATGTTGCAAAACACAAGTACAGTCGAACTTTGGTATCCCGGACACTGATATCTCAAATACAGCTCAGGTGGAAATGAACAATTATTTGAAAAATGGCTTTAGTGGGCCATTTTTAGAGTGGACATTTAAATGTCCACTGAAGACAGTGGGTTGCATATAGAATTGTATAACACTCAGATAAATGTCCATTCCAAATGCCCACTTTGATTTTAAGTGGCCGACCAACAGTGGAAAGTGGGCATTAAAAAATCCACCTGAGCTGTACTGTATCACGGTTATGTCAAAGTGATTCGGACGTTCTGACCACAAATTCTTTAAGCATTTTACCCTTGATATCTTGAATCCTCAGTTACATTTACGTTTCTCCTCAGTTCCATTAAGTTCGAGATAACGAGGTTTGACTGTACGAGTATTACAAATGAACTCTTCCCATTTTCTAATGCCTACATTGAATTAGCAAGGTTTTTTTCCTTTTTGATATGACCCATTATCTCTGTATAAAAATATTCTGTTTTGGGGGCAAAGAATGTAGAATAGCGATATTCATATTCAAACCACTTTTACCAGGTATTCATATATAGACTGTACACAAAAATATGTATGTCCACAAAAGTTGTCTTAAGAGAAATAGCAGTATAATTCCTTTTGTCTCAATATATGAAGACTTTTATCTGGGTCAAATGAAGAGAGGAAATCAAAAATTTTAATTTGGGCCTAGAAAATATTAATTTGGGCCTTAAACAAATGCAGTGTATATATGTTGTATGATTTCAGAATTTTTAGTTCATATTCTTTATGTAATTTACTGGAAATCAAAAGGTAATGCATCTGAACTTCGGTATCTTGAATACTGAAATCTCAAATACCATGGCTATGTCAGAGTGATTCAGAAGTCCCAGCTACCTATTTTCTAATTATTTTTACCCTTGATATCTCAAAGTTTCCTCTTGGTCCCATCGAGTTCGAGATAATGAGGTTCAACTCTATCATCTTCAGATAAATTACATATAATGTACCAATATCTTCTGTATACAAGTTTGAGTTATAAGCAGAAGAAAGTCTTCCTTTTCATTCAGATACATGTACATAGAACATAAAAATTTTGGATCTCACTTTTCGTCTCCCTCTTTTTGACTGTGTGTCGATGACCACAGAATTGAAATAATCTGGTCTCTGACTATCTCTTCTTGTTCTCTCGGTTCTCCGAACTCGACCCGTTGATGAATCGTTATCTAAAAAGAAAATATGATATTTTGAAATTTATCAAATATTATTCATGAACATGGAGTCTTTAAATCAGTAACAGTTGCTATAGTTGAACTTTTAAAAGCATCTCAAACATTGATATCTCTAATACTATTACCATGGCTAGAACAAAGTGATATGGAGGTCCCAGTCACCTATTTTATTAGAATTTTTACCCCCAATATCTCAATTCCATGGATATCTCAAAACTTTTTTCTCAGTTCCATTGAGTTTAAGAGGTAGGACTGTATTTAATAATTCTGTGGTCTATCTTTATATTCTGAAAGAGGTGTCAATTTACAAGATGATCTTTTGATATTGCTTTGCAATTACTCTTCTCTTTGTGCTTACTCTGACATGCTTTTAATGTTATACAGTCACATCAGTGGAATCCAACATATTTCCATATCCCACAAAAACATTTCCGACATTACGTTGTCTCAAAAATTAAGTTCATTGTTCACTATGAAATGGATTAATGCAACAAATGTTGTCTCTAATGTATGTACATTACTATATATGCAATATACAAAGATTGCAGTTACCTACATTTACACCATGAAGTCATGAAGACTCTTGTATTGCATAAAAAATTCCATTGTACATTGCATTATAGTTCAGTATATGTAAGCAGCAGCTCACCATGTGACCCCGATATGAGAGATGGAAACTTTTTGGACCAGAACTGGTGTCCACAGGAACAAAATTTACATGCAACTGGAATCTGTAGAAGAAAGAAATACAGTTGCCATAACTCGTCAGGGGTTCAAAATTCCTCAAGTCCGAACGTCCGGGACTAACTAATTCTAGATTGACTCGGCACTAAATTTGCTGAAAGTCCAGGGACTTGGCATTAATATCAAAGTGAAATAAAGATCATAAAATCTAAATGAATATAATATTATGTTTTTATTCATTCAAAACAAATAAAGATTTATCATAATTTAATTTAATGATGTTAGAATAGGGTGTTACCAATGTGAGTTGGACATTTCTTCCTTGGACTTGTCTAAAATTCACCCTCCAAGTCCCGGACTTGACTATTATGAAAAAAAAATTTGAACCCCTTGGGCAGTCGACGATATAGGCCTATATATATTTCAAACAATAATATTGACAGTATGGGGCCATGGGGAATTCATCCACGGTAAACTCAAGTGCTTGACCCAAAAATGCTAAATTGTAAAATGCAGCTGTACACTTATAGTTTGTTGTTGATTTTGTGGCATTTATATGTTGTATAGTAAAACGGGCCCATGGAATCCAGAAAAAAATATTCAATCTTGTTAGAGTTCGAATTTTCTCTTCATCTTTGACGCTTGAGAGTATTAAGAAAATGTTTGAAATCACACATGAACGGTTCTGATAATTATATGGGTTAAAAATATGTTACCTGCTGTTCACATTTTGGACATTTCTTGACCACAGTTCTGTCAAAACTTCGTTTTCTTCCTACCCCTCGCATTTTGAAACTAATTTTGGAAATTCGGTCCGCTTGAAAGTTTAGAGTTATCGTTCCTGTCCGCGAGGGTGCGTCGGATACCGGAACTTCAGATTATTTATTGTCTCTATGGTAATTCCCTGTATGGCTTCCGCATAACAACTGCATTTGCTTTCGGTATTATATTGAAGACATTTAAAGAAAGGGAAAATGGCAACAGCGGTCGGACAAAATCCGTTTTATTTAACAGCAGCGGGAGAACTTGGATCTCACCGCGAAACAATGTTAAACAACGAATTACTACTGAGAGTAAGTAAATTTATGAGATTTAGATTGTATGCATTTACAAGTCCTTGTATTTTTTCCATTGTTTTACGGCCGGTTCTCCTTTCGTCGTACATGATACCACAGGTATCTGAATTTTAATCAATAAATAGAAAAGCAGATACCTGTGATAGTACTCGCAGTTAACTGCTGCTTAATTTTATGTTTTTAATAAAAAAACAACTTCATAAGTTCATACTCCAACAATTTATACAGTATGTTGTATTGCTACATGTACATGTACAACTGTGCAGCACAGTGGACCTATAAATTACATGTATCATAATTCATATTGTAGCAAAATCAATCATAATGAAATAGAAGATATATTCTGAACATTTTTTGTCCACATGACATACCCTAGTACTGGTACTTATTGTTATTATAAGTTCAAAGTAATGTACTGATCATTTATAAACTTTACTTAATATGTACCTTGTTTTAATGTATCGGTAAAATTTTGATCTTTTTATGTATTTAGACAGAACTAGGAAGACCAAAAAGAAGAGGATATGGTTCTCCAGGGGAAGGATATATTTTTGGACGACCAAATGAAGCCAGACATGGAGGTGCAGATGATGGTGAGTAACAAGGCTTTAAAACATTCACATTGTAAATGATAATTGTAAGGATTACCTACAAGGCATGCTGATACTAGTATGTTGTTTTTCTTGCTAAATTCATAATGTGTTCATGCCGTCTTTGCTGTCCTAATATTTAATCTGTGTAGTTATAGCTAGGTTAATTTTCTCCGATATATTAGTAGCCCAAATTTGATACAGTTGTCATAAGCAATTTATATACCTTTTCAGCCTTGCATGGGTGGCCAAAGAATCTTTCCACAACAACGTTACCCTTCGCAAAGAAGGATAAGAATGCAGACAGAGATTTCATGGCTCTCAACAAAGCTGCAGTGCAAAATGGACTAGTCACAGCTGGAGAAAATTATGAATTTAGAGCAACACATGATGTTCGTCGGAAAACAGCTGGGTCAGAAAACACCAGACTTCGAACCAGGAGAATACCCCCAACAATGGTATTCGGAATATCAACAAGGTTGGTATTTTGATCCAAGTATTCTATATAATACTAGCATTATTCTAAAAATAGAATATGACTATGCCTTTTATAATGATTTGCTCAATTCAGTTGATTAGCAACTGCAGGCTGAAAGTAATTTGGAAGAAAAGACATGGCTAATGTATCAACATTATCTGGCATTGTTACATCTCTAATTAACCAGTAATATTACATGTAGATATATCAATTCAGTTGGCAATTATGAATGGTTAGAAAAATATGGTTTTTTTCTTTCAGACCATCCACTCCCATTTTTGATTTATTAGAACACAAGTACCAGGATAAATGGTTACAGCAAAGAAGACAACAGGAGCTGGCAAAGAGGAAAGAAGAGACTCAGGTACAACAGCATAATAATTGAGAGGGAATGCACTTTAAAACAATGAAATTAATAGGGCACAGATTTTCTGATAAAGCAGTTTTAAAGTTGATCTATTTATTTTAAGTAACAAACACGACCAATAACAATTGATTGTGAAAATACAAAATATGTTCTTTAGGGTGATTTTCAAGATATATCTTGATCAGATTAATTATAATTATTCCCCAACATCTGTGCAAAATCATAAAACTTTAGATGAACAATTATATTTTTTCATGTACATGTATGATCATAATTCATTTAAAAAAAGAAGATTCATTGAAAGATATCAATATGGTTGGATATTTTAAAAATTGAAATTCAATGATTTTACTCAATAGAATCCAATACTACCTGAGGCAAGACTATCACAATCAGCAGGGCCATACCCAGTTGTGAGTGTTGCATATATTGCAGCAACATTGTGTGGTGGTTTTGACCCTGAAAATAACCCATAGATTTCACTTTTTTACCTTTCAAGTCTATTTAATCTTATCACTGATCTACATTCAATGTAGATCGAGACTTTACATCTATTTTGCATTACATTAACATCAATTTATGTACTAAATCAAAAGTGTATAAAATTAATTACAGGTGCTTTCTGTTTTTATAAAAAAAAAAAAAAAAATAAATAAATAAATAAAATAAAAAAAGAATTTGGGAACAGATGAGAATGACTTGAAATTTCTTTTATTAAAAAGTCATGTCTGCTTTTGGATTTGCTAATTGGCAAATGTTTACTAACTACTTTAAAATGTTTTAGCAGTTTTGCTTAATTCATATTAATGCAGCTGTGTGGCTTAATTTCTACTGTGCAACATTATCATTGTATTTATCTTTAAAACTAGAAACAAACCAGTGTTAGGATTATCAAATGACAGTGATATTTTTAACCAACAGAAAAGGAAACATTTATGGGCCATGAAGGTACATGTATATGCAGAATGCGTGAATGTGGATCTCAATAGATGAAATCTCACACACACTTGCATTAGATTAACTTGAATGTCATATTAATTAATTCAATGACATATGACCCATGGCATTGCAACTAATTCTATAGCTGTTATACATAAACATTGCATTTTACTTGCATGATTATGAAATATTTCAAAGTGATGCCAGCAGCATGAAAAACCTAAAACAACATAGAGAATATTCATGACTATGTACAAAATGTATATAAGCATATACAATGTATATAACTCTCTGAGTCTCCTTTTTGATTAGATAGTATACAACCTCTGTATTCCAAATTAGAATCTCTTGTCTCTACTTTTTAGACACTATAGTTAACATACATCCGTATTTGTAGTAACATTTTAGCTATTCCATTCTCATTCCTGCTTCAATCCTGCCACACTTTATAAGTCTCTGCCATGACTCAGATTCTCTTTCTCTAGTATCAAGGCTTTACATAATATATAAATTAATACATATATATGTTTTCTTTTCCTCTCCCGTTTTGTGTTTGGATATATTTCAACTTTATTGCATGGAATTAATGCTAAAAGAAAGTCTGACTTTTTGATTCTGGAGAATATACTGTTTAATGATTTAACAAATCAAGACTTAATGATCTGGTCATCTTAAAGTTTTACCAGAATATTTTCTGTATACATCTTATAGTTATTTACTTTCATTGTAGCAAAAACGAAATCCAAGTAAAGTATACGAGACCAGGGCCTCACTTTTGAGGACGTACCAGAATCCAGTTGAACCCGCCCCACTCTGGCAAATGCAAAAGTTCAAGGTGAATAATTTACTATTTTCCGTTTCCAGCATTTATGAATTTTAAATTCTGCAGTGACAACCCCCCCCTCCCTTTTTAAGATACTTTTTTTTTTGCAAGGCTTGTTGACGCGAAACAAACAACTACTATTTCAGTTGGCATATTGGATTTTATAATGTTTAAAGATGTTCTGTATCATCAGTTCTGACTGTCTCGATTATGCTATCATATTTTGTTACAAAGTAACTTATACATGCCACTCTGTCATTCTCATCTAGGTAAAAAAAAAAAGTGTTAAAAGTAATATATATGTAAAGTAAATCTACTACACTAGGTAGAGGTGAAAATCAAATTGTACTATCCATATGAGACGGGGCATCTTATTTGTGATAATTCAAATCCCCGTTATATATCAAATGTACATGTCATGTTTAAGTAATGCACTGCATCCCTCAATACAACTGAGATCAGTATAACATATGCATTGTTACTAGTATACATGTATACTTACATCATGACGTAATATGATTATTTTGCAGAGCGCAGCAAAACCTTCTCTGGAAACCTTCCGTTCTCCAAAAGCCAGAGAAATAGCGTTCAGAAACTTTGAATCAGACCAAATTTCAAGGAAAGGAAAGCTTGGCCATGGAACATATGAACCTGCTGTTAATTAAAGTTCTCAAAATAGACTTTTCCAATATCATTTTAGATATAAGAATCGATGAACATAATTGCTGTTATTGAATAAGTCAGAACTCTGTTGATCTTTGAGTTTACAATTTAACGAAGTATTAATCAGTCTGCTTGCCAGTAGAAAATCCTCGTGTTTTTATTGTTAATGATATTTATTACAATTTTTATTACACATCTCTTCTCTTAATAGACTGATTTTTTTTTAAATGGAAGTTTTCATACATTTACGAATACAGTGTATGTACGTAGGGTATTGATTTCAAGACGAATAACAAATTTGTGAACTAATGTACCATAGAGAGCGAAACGCTCACGCAAGACTGAGATTCGAGTCATATGTTGAAGTATTGTTACCATGCCTTTGTGTGATTAATCTGTTTATGGAGTGTCTGTGATACTGAACACATATAGAGTGAAACCAATCATTTTTTTTCCCCCGTGCAAACCTGTTGATGCTAATGATTCATCTGTTCAGCAATTTCTCACCCTTCAAAAAGATCATGCACAAAATTCTTGTACAATCTCCATCGAGGTGTATGCCTTTTTCTTACATGGATGTTGTAAATTATGACTATAAACGCGTATATCAATGATTAAAACGCTTTAGATTCAATATCGGATTGTAAAAGCGAATCGTGTTTTATACACTCATTTCTATTCCTCCACAATGTTGTGTTTGTATTTATAAATAAAATATCATGCTATAATTCTAGTTGAGCTTTGATGAGCGTTCTAGGCCCTGAATTTCCGTTTAAAAGGTATTGCAGTCTATTTAAAGCTAGGCAAACACAACATTTTGAAACACAAATGTGTGAATGCACCCTTCTTTTAACCGAAAAAAAAACACGACTGCAGTGTAACGCCCCTTCGAAGCGGCAATGCCAATGGGACGAGCCGATGGTATGCCCATGCAGGTCGCGAAAGACCGAGGATCCCATCTATTGAATTAATGATACGCAAACGTCAAATTGAAAAAAAAAGTTTGCGCACAGCCTAGACAGAACCCAAGGCTGCCTTTACTTTCATTTCGCTCTTAGGTTCCGTAATGCCCAGTGACTTGCGCACATGTTAAGACTCCACTTAGCTACACAAAGGCAGAAAACTCATATAACGGCTTCGAATCAAGAAATGGTTCTGATTGACCTACCAATGTTACAGAAGAGCATAGTACCAATTTAATATCAAATCTTGGGTTTATGCATATGCATACTGTACGTACAATGTATCATTTCAACTTTTCCAAGAATGAACACCATGCAGGTATAGGTAAATGCTTGTATTCTGCTAGTCTTGTCCCATGATCCTTTGCTACGCAGCGCAAAGGCTCATGGGACAAGACTAGTATTTTGCTTACTATTATAATTAAGGAGGTATACTACACCATCATGCAATGGCTAACGCCATACATTAAAACACAAACACACGCACACCAAAAAAAAAAAAAAAAAACCAAAAAAGGGGGGGGGCAAAAAAGAGAATGAAAATTTATATAAATTGATATTTATATTTTATACACTCATGTTCAATTTTGAATACCAAACTGGGTAGCTCAATCGGTAAACATGGCGATTGCTGCTTGCTAATAGCCTCTTTTGTCAGTAACGAAGGTCGTAAAGCAGCGTATTTCTCGGACACCCCAATATTCCACTATATTCCGGGAAATCAAGGTTCCCTTCTGAAACTGATCCATGATTTGTGATGTTTCCCCGGCGCCATTACAACACCTAAACGATTCGCAGTACTAACAAATCTTCACCGTCTTAAAGTCGTCGGTTATTTTTCGCAAATATTCTGGCTCCCTTAATTTCATGGCAGAAAGTTGAGAGGCGGTCTATTTCAAAGCGGAATGTTTTTCCAATAAAATACAGAATCGCACTGCATTTACAATCTATATATTTAGTGAAATGATCTCCGTTATGAAGATGGCGAAAAAGGTGTTTTTACTTTCCAAGGGCGACCATAAGTTTTGTTTATTACCAGTTTAGGCGAAAGCATATGGAAGCCAGGGGTGTGTATTTTGCATCATGTGATGTTGCAACAGAACAGCTCTATGCCCACGGGGGTGTGACCGGTCAACAGGAAATGCTTACTCCTCTTAGCACCTGATCCACCTCTGGTTGTCCAGGGGTCCGTGTTTGCCCAACTTTTGTTTTTGTATTCTATTTAGGACTTAGAGATTGATCACTGTTCTTATCTTGCTTTACATGATAATTTATACACTTAGAATGTGTATTTGCTATCAAATAAGCATCGGAATTGATTGACGATATTGGGCTGATGAGACCTAAGATAATGATGACAAGAAAAAAATATATAAATGCGTTTAAATTGGTGCCACACGTTCACATCCATGCCATTCCCCTTGTGCGACAGTGTTGAGGACAAGGACGTGAGGCTCTATGCCCTAAATGGCCAGCCGAGAAGGAGGAGTCGACCAAATGCAGCACTAGTCAGGCCTCTTTACAGAACAAGTTGTCCAAGCGTAGGGGGCGTGACGGCGGTGGTGCTGGAGAATCGCCCAGCAACAGCTCAGGAGATGCGGGAGGTATGTCAGTCTGGTGGATCTGGAGAATGAGCTGTTAGGCTGAGCCTTTTCCCCTTAGAAACCCTTTTCCCCTCACCTAGCAACATCAACTACCGGAAACCTGCTGACTGTTTCCAATACGGAGTCCCATGCCACTTCAAAAAAATACTGCCCGGTGTTGCAGGGAAGGACGAGGTGAACAAAGGCAGGAGGCGAATGTGAGACCTAAGAGAACCAGGAATCCGCCCTCGTATATCTAGCCCCTTTTCGCGGAGTCAATTAACGTCAACTGCATGCAGACAGCGAGGGTTCGCATCTCTCTCAAGTTCTGTCGGGATTGTGAAGTGGAGGAGCTGGTGGGGTGCTAGGGGAGATTCGCTATGTAGGGTACGTAGCGGCGATCCCAAAATCGGCAGAGTGCATTACTCTGTTCCAGACGAT
>CAJDSM010031243.1:1470-13846 GCA_903981925.1 Ostrea lurida
GGGTGGGGCCACAATAAGGGATCACAATTTTGCATAAATTGTTCTTCTCTAGAACCACTGGGTCAATTTTGAGGAAACTTGAAAATTCTTTTTAAAATCACCACTGCTGAGCCAGGACCAAGGCAACTAAGGTGAGCGATGTGGCCCACGGGCCTCTTCTTTAAAAATCCAATTCAAGTTCACAGTATAACTAGTTTATAAGGAACTCATATATTAAAGATTATCTGTTATAAAGAAGAATTTTGAAGTCCCATGGAAAAATCTTCATTATCTAATTTTCAACACGAATATGAGATACAAGAGACTTTCTAATAATTAGAAAGTTTTATTCGCTGTATATGATTTCAAAAACATGGCTAACATATGCAATCTTACAATATCCTTGATAAAGGAATAAAAGAAATCCCTTATTGTAAACGTGTACTGGTGTATAAAGTTCGTCCCATCATCAGGTCAGGACGAAAACGTGAAGAGAATCGAGTGGGCTGTAGGCTGATCATTTGTTAAATGTACCTGGAAAATTTTCATTATTTGTCTTACTAGGCGGGGTGGTCACTACCAGATTTACCATGGACTGGTTTGTATATTATATGACCAAGTATCCAGACATGCAGACTCAGTGCCAGATGGAAATTGATAGAGTAGTGGGTAAGGATACTATGCACTCACCTAGGCCTACTCTATAAACTGTAAAGAATGTAGGAACAAATTAAAAGACTAGCAAACAAGAACATGTCACGAGAAATAGTTTTTTTGACTGAGTGTCGTCAAGAATTTTTCATTTATATTGATACATTGTAATACATTGTCGAAAAATGATATCGAGGAGTCTTTGGATATCAATATCATGAATTACATTAATTTATTTCAATGAATTCTAGTTTCGGGACATCCATCAATGAAGCACCGTAAAAATTTGGACTTCACCGAGGCTTGCTTGTTTGAATCTATGAGGCTTGGATGTGTTTTTGGAATTGGTATACCACACATGGCCATCTGTGATTCACAAATAGGTGTGTACAGTAAAATATATTTATCATGAAAAATATTACCAGGTTATATATTTCGATTTTGTAGTTAAGATATTGTGAATAACTATTCAGATCCTGGCATTCTATCAGAATCTATAGCATGGAAAAAGAATAAAGAATAGATCATGTAAAGAATACAAAATTGAATACAGGGTAAACTCGTATCCCTGATAAAAAAAGAATACATGATAATTTTTTTTTCCAAAAAACCTTGCTTAATTAAAATTATCCTTTAACAGCGATCGTTACCCTTCTGAATGTATAGCGAATAAAAAAAGAAAGGCAAACATTTTGATCACAATTTAATAAATTTTCGAATTCTAGTTTATCTATGGCATTAATGGACATATTAGAGGTTGGCGTTTTATTACTAAACATACTTTCAATTTGTTTATTTTGAATAAAGCTTTGGGATACCTTTTAATTAGCACCACTGACTAATTAATCCAAGTTAAAAAGGTCGGTTAAATTTTATACTTTATCGCTTATATTCGCTCCAAACATTGAACTCGACCATATATCAAATATGAGGAAAGACTGGTAAATTAGTCGGGTTCAATGTTGGAGGCGAATCTAATTTTTGTGCCCGGTTCCTAAACTTTTTCTTCCTCGACTAAAAACGTAAACCGAAAGTAGACCGTGTTTTAAGCGGAAAACGCCATCACCTATTATGATATGGTAACGAACGTTTCATAACTACCTTAATTTCGAGTCGTTAAATAACCAAATTTGGTTAAATGATAAAGCACATATACCCAGTTTAAAGAATTAAGACATTCTTTATTATTCTTTTTTCCGGACAAGTGGTTTACCTCTAAATTTCCGTCAAGAAAAAACACAAACAAGAACAACCCCAAATAATGTAAGGCCAAAGATAACGAACAGTGTCAATCTCGTAAGCCTAATACATGTAGAAATACAAAAACAAGAGTTGGCAATCACGCGACCCTGGACACACCAGAGCGTGGGATCAGGTTGCCTAAGGAGGAGTAAGCATCCCCTGTGACCGGTCACACCCGCCGTGACCCATATTTCAAAATTACAAATTCAATAATAATTAAAATTAAACCCAACAAAACAAACCAACCAACCCCCAAAATAATAAAAATTTAGCCACCACCACCCACCCCCACCCCAAAAACAATAAATTAACAAATATATAACTTCTGTTTTCAACTTGTCCAGCACTGGTGAGGTTGATAAGCCTGAATATGACGACCTGATATAACCATTTCAAATCTAAATTTCAGAGAACTCTATTATGATTAGGCCGTTGGAACCCGATAATATGCTAATTTTAAAGTAGATTGAATACGGATACGATTTAAACATTGCTACTGTGTGTTATGGCTTTTGAAAAATACTAAACTTTGTAGACAATGCAATTATGATATGGAATAACATAGGTTATGAATATTAGATGTGATAAATATTATTGTAGGTTTTATTCATGCGACAGAATCAAAGCATTTTGAATATAAAATGAAATGTAGAATTGAAGATGAAATTTTGTATTATTTTTTGAAAAACGTTTAAAACCATCTGCTATTTACAATGGTTGTTTGTCCACAGATTGACAAGAGAAAATAGTCAGGGGATATATTCTTCTGCACGTGAAAAATCTCCATGGAGGATTTTTCATGTCGCCAGGGTGTTATTATATATAATATAAGTACAGCTAATCAAAGGTTTTTTTATCTCCGTACCAGCTACATTTTAATTTTACATCGCGCTGTGGCCCTAATACAAGATTAAAATTTTAGTCATCAGCTCTAAGACTGTTTAATTTACAATCGAAATAGCTAAATATCTGCGTGCGGTCACATTAATTTACAAACACGGGAGCTACGATTCGCTCACATTGCAAATCATTTAGCTACCTACTTTTCGCTGCGGGTGACCGAACGTCCCCGTAATGATTCATTTTGAGCAGTTACTGACACAAAATGGCCGACCTCCTGCGCCTTCTCAATATATGAAAGGTTTGCTTAACTATTTCATATATCATAGTATGTTCATAAGATTCAATTTTGCTGAATATTTGGTCCAGTAAATGCTTAGTTATTTAGCTTTAGTAACCGCCTTGTCACAAACACTGTCAACTAACTGTCCATAAGCCTATAGTACAGCAGGAAGTAAACCCTATAATATTCACGCGACAACCTCGTCTAAATACATTCTTTTTCCGGTGATAGGAAAATATGGCTATTACACACTGAATCTTTTTCTTTGTGCAGCGGGAAAACTGTTGTCAATCAAAGATTGATTCAATAGTACTCTAATTGCAATGAGTGCAGTTTGAACTAGCCAAAAATCAGCGCTTCATCAGAATTTGATAAGCATCGCTTGAGGTTCAAAAGATTTGCCAGTCTTTATGTCTTTCAACTTAATAGTATTCGATGCCGGCAAGAGCTTGTTCTGCGTATTGATCAGCTTTTTGAATCGAAAGCCCTCTATCATGACTTTTCATTTTACATTGCTAAAATGGAGAGCAGAGAAGAGAACAGAAATAACAAAATAAAAAAAATCCCACAATTTACCGATCTGACCATGATGCCACATAAGAAAACAGCCTGCCAAGTAAGCAAGAACTGTTGATCACGTGTGGAATTTGCCCCTAACTAAAGATAAACATTTAGTAAACAATTAATGTTTCAGTTCTTAAAATATGTAAATACTTAAACCAAAATTGAAAAAGGAAAACCCTATTATGAAATTAAAATTAATTAATCAAATTTATAAACCATTTGTCATGCATATACTTTTGGCATGACGTGCCACAAGCAAACAATTACTAAATGCCCAGAGAATCAACGTGCCCCATGATGTCTTAAATTTTGGAAAGTTGTATGATTTTGACCTCTAATGAACATAATTTCAAGACCTTCGAGAGGCTTTTTAGAACTTGTTCGATAAAGATGGAGATGGTTCGATCACTACCGACGAGTTAGGCACAGTCATGAGCGATCTCGGCAATTTCCGTTCCTCGGAGGAGCTGAATTTAATGCGAAAAGAAATCGGATATTTGATGGTAAAGCATGCCGCATTTTAAAAGGCTACCTTAAGTTTTATGTAAGACGGTACATGACTAATTGATTATACTTTGAGTAAGAAAGTAGCCAGTTGCCTAGAAATAATTCTATCTATACATGTACGTATGTAAAATGTTGACAAACATTTGTGTACGTGTATTCTTAGGGCGCTACAAATACTATTGCAAATTATTTAAGTAAACATTAGAAGTATTCGTATCCCCAGATTTCAAAGCCTATTAAAAACATATTGGATTTGATCAGAAAAGCCAACATTTTCTATAATATAAAAATTTTTCCTTGACTTTCGACCCATATATACCGCCATTAATTCCTCTATACGTATAGCAGACCATAGTAATTTATCTTAGTAATTAACATGATGTAAATCATTTTACAATTCATCAATTTACAATGTACTTACCAAGTTACTGAATAAATAAGTTGACGTCAGCAGGGTTCCAATACGTCTAAATCTGAAGTCAACATTTGCAGATGGATTGTAATATTATCTTATTGCCCAAAACAAATTTTCAGCCGTCAAATGCCTGTCAGGCTGCCTGCTCGGTTATGTTCATTCTTTGCATAGTGATTTTGATTATCTGTTACTCCCTTTACTTGATCAAAATATAAGGCTCACGGCGGATTGTGACGGTCAACATGGAATGACTACTCCTCACTAGACCCCAGATCCCACATCTGATGTGTCCAGCGGCCTACGTGTTTTTGCCCAATTCGTTTAATGTTGTACTTCCTATGAGATTGACAACTTTTTTCGTAAACTTAACTGGAATATGGCCCGTCTTGAAATTTTAATTGTGCTGGATTTGTACTTCGTTTCATTTCAAATACTACAATGCCTTCATTCTCTAGGTGACGCGAACATTCAGTTTTGAGGAGTTTGTTCAAGTTTGGCCAATATGGGAGTTAATATCTGAGCAATCAGGCGGAGAGATGAGGAGGAGGAGCTAAGACAGGCCTTCCAGGCGGTCAGTTATACTGCTAGAATGATTATCAAGTCTCTGAGAGTATTACTGAGAGCAATCCAATATAGGAATTGTAAAAGTTAAAGTGAAATCAAATGGTTATACACATTAAAAGACAACCAGCGTTAGTTTTCTTATCCTGTCCAAAAGTTTGGTTCGCATATTTCTGCCTACCACTTTGTCAGATAATTGACTTGTCAGATCGTTTAGTGTTTTTTTTTTTTCTAGGATATTTATGTCCCATTTGCTCATTATTCACGTACTTTAAAAATACTCAACATGAAAACGTCACTATGCCAGTTTGGTGCAATTCAGTGGACAACATATTTTTCGCCACAAGTTCGACATAACGACCTAGAAAGTCAACATAATCATTCTGACCAGGTCGACACACCCCAAAAGATTGATATAATTTTCTGGATAAATTGAGCATAACATCTGACAAGTCGACATATTTTTCTAACAAATCGACATCGTCATTGATCTGAGCAATATCGACATAATATCTGACAAGCCCATGACTTCATTATACGATAAGTTGACTTGTCAGAGAATTCGTGTCGACTTGTCAGAAAATTTATGTTTCACTGTTCCAGCTATAATTATGGCGACTTGTCAAGAAAGATATTTATGTCGATTTGTCATGATTTATATGTTGACTTGTCAGAACAATTATGTCGAACTTGTTGAGATATCTCTATACATGCACTAGTACGGCTGACAGTAGTAGCTTTAACACACATTTTATTATCCTTTAGAATAATTTCAGTCAGCTTTTATTGGTCCAGGGCCTGGTCACGGTGAAGGGAGATATTCGTGATGCCTCTGCCCTCCGCGCGGGCGCGCGTCTCAGCGAGGTGAAACTGTGTTGGTCTCGCCATGTAGCAGGATTATGGCGCCAGAGGAAACCACGTTGCCGATAATTTTACCGTTTGACGTTGTGTTTTTGCCTCATTCGTATATTAGACGTCACAATCGAAAGCTTTCCGTCGCTCGTTTTTGCTAGAAAAAGTTGTTACGACCTTGATGCACGTTTTACATAAAAAAATCAAGTCAAGAACATGTTTTCAAGATAATTTTTTAAAAAATATTTTTAGATTTCAGGATAATAAAACTATTATGCGACTGTTTAGCGGGGGAGACAATCACAAATTATCAGGTCTTAGTAGGGTTATCACCCTCGGGCGCATAGGCGCCCTCGGGTGATAACCCTACTTCGACCCTTGATAATTTGTGATGTCTCCCCGCTAAACAGTCCATAATTGTATATTAATAACAAATATTGACGTCCTTGCCTTTATGACCAATTATTTTCTGCACAAGTCGACATAAAGATCTGACAAGTTGACATAAATATCTGACGGACGGACATAAATATCTGACAAGACTGACATAATTATTGACAAGTGGCGATGGAGAAATATGCCCATCATTCAGGACCAACTACATATAAAGCCAGGGAATAATTTACTAGATATGGCTACCTAGGCGCTATCTTGTCTTAAAAGTCTATATTTATTAAACAGTTATTTGAAAATCACCTAGTCTTTAATTTCAGATTCTTTAAGAAAAATATTGACAAATCAGACTTAAAGCGTATCATTAATATTTTAAAAATAAGATAACATGAAAATTTATCCATAGGTGAATTCAGCTAAAAGTGGATCACTTGTTTCTTAATTTAGAATTGTTTTGAACTTATGACAAAAAAGAACTAGTAGACAGTAACAACTTTTTGCTTTTCCATCATGAAAATAAAACCGAATGATAAAAAATCAAAATAAACAGATTTTTGATCGTTTATACACCAAATGAATTTCTTCTAAAAGCTTCCCGGGGTCCATTTCGTTACGTATCATTCGATGTGCCGCGGAAATTCAATTTTGTATGATCTTACACGGCACTTAATTGATAAAAAAGGATGGACATGGAAAATCTGACCGATAGATGGGATTCCGCTGAAAGGGTCATTATGATAATCTTGTTTAAAGCTATGAACATAAAATAAACAACATGCTAGTTTGGCAGAAGGCTAACGCTGAATTTGCGAGCTCGCTTCAGGAACATTGGTGGGTCACGGTGTTCGGGCGAGGGAGATCTTTACATAGTAAGGCCCCAGAGTAAGGGGTGGCGTGTTCTATAGAGAGAATACAACTTCAAAGTGTTCACAAAACACACGCCACTCTCCCAAGCCAATTAGCCTACTGATTTCTGGACCCATTATCCGGGCACGAACCGAACTAGCGGATATTACCCGGGCTACTTCTGAATCAAGTAACCCGCGGCACAATATAGAAATGTTGAATTACTCAATTATTAACATTGTCACAGAAAAGTGCCTACATTACAAATTGTATTCATAGGTACCTGAATTAAATAACATCTGTCTCAGAAAAAGCTAGCTATCGCTACAACCCGTCTCCAGGTACTAACGTGAGCCGGCTGCGCCCCTACCAAAATTCCGGCCAACCGGCCCTCGCCCGATGTGGGTGTGTGCGCAGCTGCGGGCTCATCACAAGTGCCGCCGCATTACCCGGGGCGCACGGGGTTGGGCAGAATCGATATGCCTAATGAAAATAGTTCCGCCACACTGCCCGCCGCACCGTCGAAAAAATAGCAGGTTATACCTGCTAGACGTAGAATTGCATAATTAAAAAGTCATTATTGGAATTCCTTACCGCGCTCAACTTTCTCCTTGACCTCAATGAATATTTTCATCACAGGTACCAATGTGACAGCTCACTTGCCCACATTTGTTTCCTCAGAATAAATTGTCTTATTAACCACACAAAGGCCATTCTCGTCACGTAATTCAGTCCTGCCCCCTTCGCCCCAACCGCCTCTCCTACGGTCGCTAAGAGCCCCCCCATACTGTGCATTAGGCCATTATTTTGCTACCATACATGTAATATAACGAACAAGATTCAATCTCGTAAGCCCAAATTAATAACAAAAAACAAGAGAGTTTGGCAAACACGGACTGCTGGACACACCAGAGGTGCGGATCAGCATCCGCTGTCCTTGGACCGCGATTCGACACCCGCCGTGAGTCCCTTATTCTCTGATCAGAGTTAAGCGGAACCATCTGTCCCAATGCCAACAACCCATTCGAATTTCCTCCGGGCAGTCGGTACTCCTATTACTATAACTGATATTCAAAGACACATATATCGATAATTGCCAAGCAAACCAGAACATTAGCAAAGCTGCCTTCTAAACTGACAATTACAGAGTAGCTTTTATCCTCTGAACTAAATAATGAATTAGATTAATTAAATTATGCGCTAGTAATTGGTACTTGCAAGGGGGGTTAGAGCTCACGCCCAATATTACTACATATCAAAAACTTTAGGTTCTTAGTGAACCTCCAACTATCTTAAAATATGGTAATCTTGGATGGTGTGTAGGTAATGTTTTCACTTTTCATATGTTTTCGATTTTACAGAATCACTGGGTAGGCTTATAATAAATTAGGTAGGTCTTGGCCTCATTGTTGGGCCACTATGTATAGGTTAATGTCCTAGTACATACCCATTCCCCTTAACGAGTAATGGAGCCGACCCGAAGTTCATTATTGCTTATTTAGGGAATGGAGAGGAACGGGGACATTGCCTACATAGAAGCCACCCCCAGATAAATATAGCTCTAATGTAACTCATATTAAGGAAATTCTTTTTGTAAATTATTAAAAAATACTATTTCATATGCCATATGTTTTAGGTTTATCATATTGTTAATTTTTTCGAAGTTGTCCCTCGTCAAGGAAAGCGTCTTGGGTTCGACTCCATCCGTGGCCTATATGTTTGTAATTTGAAAATTATTTCTTTTATTTTAACATATTCTTTTACTGTGTTAAACTATCTAGAAGATGCATTTTCATTTCTTTACAGGTATTTGACAAAGGAGGTGCGCGGTTACATTACAGCGCTCTGATTAGATCATGTATTGCAGTGCTATGGGGGAAATTCACGGAGGAAGAAAGTGATACTTACCAAAAGTATCTAAACACAGCCGTATCGTATTGAGCGTATATCATCATCGTTTGCATTAATTGTAGTCGGCATGTCATACCGACATTTTAAAACAAGTTGCGCGGTCTGCCCATATTGTCACTCGGTGCATGTCGATAAAAATAAGTCGGTTGCTTAGAGGCCACATTTGTTACCAGATAATGCAAATACCAGATGAACTTCGAATCTCGAATACGCCATGGTTATGCTCGAACGATTTGGAGGTCCCAACGTAGGCGGGACGATTGCCCACCTATGTTACTTAGTATTTTACCCTCGATATCTCGAATTCACAGATATCTCGAACTTTTTTCTTGGTCCCATCAAGTTCGAGCGATAATTGCAAGCGTTCGCCACTGTATTTGAAAATGATCTGAATACATCCCATCAATTTCATAATTGCTATCGACGACGAAATGATTGCTGAGGTTGATATTGATGCCCGATTGGCAAAGAATAAGATTTTGAAGCCGTAGAATTTAATCGCCTCTGTTGCATTACTATCATTCTCTATAGTAAACCTTTGGAAAATCTTATCGATCTTTAATGTGGACAAAAATGAGCATGCCCGCCGGGTAATATTTTAATATTTGCTCGCAAGTTTACACGCGCTATTTTGTTTTGGTACTATAGAATTCATCGCCTTGTATGTGCGAGGACAAAACAGACACAAAAACGTCAGGACCTTCGTGATTGAGCCACGAGCGTGTCTTCAAGATGAGTTCATTAAGTATTGTTCCAATTTCTCATTTCTAATAAAGTCTTCATGTTCCATTTGTTAATATATCTTACTTACCTCACTGTGATACGGTAACACTACTTGTTACAATCAATATGCCTTTTCATGATGGTCAGCTCGTAACACTTATACATTATTGACCTCAAAAAAAAATTATTGAAGCACGGAGGTACATGCTAGATATGCCTTCTTTTTCAGGATCATAATATCTATAAATAATTAGCGAAATTAAAAAAAATTACATTTAATTAACTTCTTTTTGCCTTCACTTTACAGATCTTTATACGATGAGAGACGATCGAGTAGTATTTATCGTCTTCTGTTTGTTTTAAACGTCCGTCTTTTCCGATTAACATGTAACTGCTCATATTTCCTCTTCACTTACTTAAAAAACATACATGATTCTCTCCGTGCATCCTGATTGACTACATGTACCGGTAGTTCGACTGACAGAACTGCACATGCTATATTCAGGAACATTTAACAATATTTGTATGCATACATGCTAACCAATATACCTCAACAGATGCAACAAAGATACCCCCCTTGTTTTGTTACACATTACACCGCCAGTATACAATGCATGCCTGCTAGTGGTTTTGGAGAGGCGACCTCAACACTTGGTCATATGTCGCCATTTTATCCATTCGCGTTATTACTTACCAATTCTTTTTCTGCTTTCCACATTACAATCAAAGATTCGGAAGTATACAATTTTTGGTATGTCATATTTGTCCACGAAACTTTAACAATTGCTCATAACTTTGATAGGCCTAAAAGTCAGGAATTACTTCATGCAAGGTTTTTTGGAATCTCTTCAATGCGCAGTCAAAATAATAATAATTTTGTTTTAATTACATGTCTTAATATCACTTACATTTGGGTGTCAAATATTTGGTCGAAAGGAAAGCTTTGACAAGGCGCTGCACACGTGGAATATGAAATCCACTCGTTTCAAAAGTTGTGACCAATGTTAAAGGTTTGAGGACAACGAGTTCAAAAACTGCCATGCTTCCGAATCTTTGATGGCAGAGGGGGGGGGGGGGGGCAGTCAAAAGAACATTGCTACCGAGTGAAATGAAATAGTTAACAATCATGGCCTGTTACAAAGGACAATATTATCACCTCTCAAAAATACAAAGGCCACTAAATTGTATTCTTGCGTTGAAAACTGCAAAATAAAATGTTTCGGGACACTGCCTCGCTAACTGATGCCACATTTAACCTGTGCTTGTCATTTTAAAGTTAACTGAATTACTTACAAGTGTTTCCTCTATGAGATGCTATATGTATAATATTACAGAAACTGTTGTATTGCAATGCTGATAAGTATACATTGCTATCTCTTTGCTGGCCCCTTGCAAATAATTGCTTTCAAGGAGACGTATAATTTTACTATTTACATTAGCCTTGTACATGTACACAGATACGATCAATTATAATCTATGACAGTCAATAGGTAGACAGTGTTATTAGAACGGAGAGAACAAATATAGGATAATTACGCAAATAACAAACTGTGCTTATAATATACAATAGCCTTCTTCGACTTAATCAAAACGAATAACAACACTCATGCCTTCATGCCATTTTCTCAAAAGATTACATTTAGTATAAAAGGCAAATACTACAAGCTGTATTTTGAATTTCAGAATTTCTTATTTCTTTCACAACTATTCTTGTATTCGGAAGGAATTTCTAACCACCAAATCCATCATACAGAACTCTAGATTTGGTTTGATACCGTCTGCGAGGGCGAATCTCAAATCGCTGAAGAAGATTTGCCCACACTCAAGAGGGAGTTCCGGATTTACAACTTACTTCCCCCAACAAACTCGCCGGCTGCAGAGAAGGGAAGACCAACTCTTTGGTTGTGATGGGTTTCATTTACCGTTGTTCGTCAAGGTAACGATGCGCGGTCAAATTTTCGGGGGTCCTCCCAATATTGGGGTCATGCCGTGAGCGCCCATAGCTTTATTACAATAGTGGTACCTTTTTGGAATGTCGTTATCCTCCCTGTTATAATTGATCAAACATAATTTGATTTCATTTCTTTAATTATTTATTCGATATCTATCATTCGGTTAGAGGTGTAAATTTAATTTAGGTTATCAAAAATCAAAATGAGCGATAAGTCGATGTTACAAGGGAGTTTAGCCCAGGAAAAAACACGAGCCAATCTCCAACAAATTCGGGCACTTTGCAGATTACATGCTCTTTACGATTGATAGCTTATCTATAATTCATACAGCTGTCTGGCGCGCCTCATACCAATTGCTGATATTGGCGCTTATTCTGATCAAGAACAGACAAATCACGGCGGGTGTGACCAGCTGAACAAGTAATGTACTCCTCCTAGATACCTATTCCACTCCCTTAGGACCAGGTGACACAAGTGATGCCTTATTCTTCCTTAGATTTAACTGATCCACGCCAGCTGTCTGGCGTGCTTCGCGCTACACATGCTGATATTGGGCTATTCCTGCATCCAAGACAGACAAAATCCCGGGCGGCGTACGTGGTGACCATGAACAAGTTGATGCCCTACTCTTCCTAGATACCTATTCCCATCCTAGTG
>CAJDSM010031243.1:13871-24260 GCA_903981925.1 Ostrea lurida
GTGGGAATAGGTATCTAGGAGGAGTAAGCATCACTTGTTCACTGGTCACACGTACCCGCCGGGATTTGTCTGTCTTGATCAGGAATAACCCAATATCAGCAATTGGTACGAGACACGCCAGACAGCTGCGTGGATCTAGTTAAATCTAGGAAGAATAAGCATCACTTGTTCACTGGTTTGTAGGAGTGGGAATAGGTATCTAGGAGGAGTAAGCATCACTTGTTCACTGGTCACACGTACCCGCCGGGATTTGTCCGTCTTGATCAGGAATAACCCAATATCAGCAATTGGTATGAGGCACGCCAGACAGCTGTATGAATCTAGAGATAAGCTGTCATCGTAAAGAGCATAATTATAATCTGCAAAGTGCCCGAATTTGTTGGAGACTGCTAAACTCCTTGTAACATCGACTTAGTGCTCATTTGAAATTTTTGATAATCCTAAATTAATTTACACCACTGACCGAATGATAGATATTACGATAACTAATTAAAAATTGAATTCAATTTATGTTTGATCAATTATAACAGGAGGATACGACATTCCAAAAGGTACCACTATTGTAATAAACTATTGGGCGCTTCACCATGACCCCAAGTATTGGGAGGACCCCGAAAAATTTGACCCGCATCGTTACCTTGACGACAACGGTAAAATGAAACCCATCACACCAAAGAGTTGGCTTCCTTTCTCTGCAGGCCGGCGAGTTTGTTTGGGGGAAGTAGTTGCTAAACCGGAACTCCTCTTGATGTGTGCAAATCTTCTTCAGCGATTTGAGATTCGCCTCCCAGACGGTATCAAACCAAACCTAGAGTTCTGTATGATGGGATTTGGTGTAGAAATTCCTTCCGAATACAAAATAGTTGTGAAAGAAAGAAACTGAAATTCAAATACACTTGTAGTATTCCTTTTATACATGTAAATGTAAATCTTTTTGAGAAAATGCATGAGGCATGGAGATGTTGTATTCAGTTTTGATTAATCGAACTATTGTATATATAAGCACAGCTGTTATTGCGAAATGTATCCATATATTTTCTCTACCGTTCTATAACACTGTCTACCTATTGACTGTCATATAAATCAACTTGAGATTATATGATGTATCTGTGTACAAGCTAATGTAAATAGTAAATATACTGTCTGCTTAAGGAGAAAGCAATTATTTTGCAAGGGGCAGCAAAGAGATACATGTATACTTATCACAGCAATACACATTTCTGTAATATATACATATAGCAATCTCATAAAGAGCAAACACTTGTAAGTAATCAGTTGAACTTTAAAATGACAAGCACAGGTAAATGTTGGCATCAGTAGCGAGGCAGTGTCCCTGAAACATTTTATTTTCAGTTTTCAACGCAGAATACAATTTAGTTGCCTTTGTATTTTGAGAGGTGATAATATTGTCTTTGTAACAGCCATATGTTAACTATTTCATTTCACTCGGTACAATGTTCTTTTCTGCCCCCCCCCCCCCCCTCTGCCAATCAAAGATTCGGAAGCATGCAGTTTTTGAACTCGTTGTCCTCAAACCTTTAACATTGGTCACAACTTTTGAACGAGTGGATTTCATATTCCACGTGTGCACGCCTTGTGACAAAGCCTTTCCTTTCGTACCAAAAATATTTGACACCCAAATGTGAAGTGATATTAAGACATTATTAATACAAAATTATTATTATTTTGACTGCGCATTGAGAGATTCCAAAAACCTTGCATGAGAAGTAATTCTGACTTTTAGGCCTATCAAAGTTATGACCAATGTTAAAGTTTCGTGGACAAATATACATACCAAAAATTGTATACTTCCGAATCTTTGATTGAATGTGGAAGCAGAAAAAGAACATTGTAAGTAAAACCGAATGGAATAAAATGGCTGACATATGACCAATGTTTGAGTCGCCTCTCCAAAATACCACTACATGCACATTGTATACTGCGTTGAAAACAAAACAGGGGTATCTTTGTTGCATCTTTGAGGTATTTTACATTATCATACAAATATTTTAATGTTCCTGATATACATGTGCAGTATCTGTCAGTGAACATACCGGGTACATGTAGTTCAAAGGATGCACGGAGAATCATGTATTTTTTTTTTAAGAAGGAAGAGGAAATATTGAGCAAGTTACATGTAATGGAAAAGACGGGCGTTTAAACAAACAAAGAGATAAAACTACCATCGTCTTCATGTTAAAATCTTTAAATGAAGCAAAAAAGTTAATAAATGTAATTTTTTTTATTTCGCTATTATTTATAGATATATTGACCTGAAAAAGAAGCATATCTACATGTAGCTCGTGCTTCACATTTTTTTCTCTGAGGTCAATACATGTATATGTTAGACTGACCTCATGAAAAGACCATAGTTTGATTGTAAACAAGTAGTGTTCCGTATACAGTGAGGTAAGTAAATATATTAACAAATGGAACATGAGATCTTTATTAGAAATGAGAAATTGGAACAATATTAATGAAGGCTCATCTTGAAGACACGCTCGTGGCTCAATCATCGAAGGGGTCCTGACGTTTTGTGTCTGTTTTGTCCTCGCACATACAAGCGATGAATTCTATAGTACCAAAACAAATAGCGCCGTGTAAACTTTCGACAAATATAAAATATTACCGCTCATTTTTCTCCACATTAAAGAATCGAAAGATTTTCCAAGGTTTTACTGTAGAGATGAATATACAACAGAGCGATTAAATTCTTACCTTCAAAATCTATTCTTCCATCGCCATCAATATCAACCTCAGCAATCATTTCGTCGACTACAATTATGAAAATGATGGGATGTATTCAGAATCATTTTCAAATACAGTCGAACCTCATTATCTCGAACTTGATGGGACCAAGAAAAAAAGTTCGAGATATCTGTGAATTCGAGATATCGAGGGTAAAAATACTAAGAACATGGGTGGTTGGGACCTCCAAATCAGTTCGACATAACCATGGTATTCGAGATATCGAAGTTCAACTGTATTTCATTATCCTGGTAACAAATGTGGCCTCTAACAACCGACTTATTTTTTATCGACTATCACCAGTGACAATATGGGCAGACCGACGACAACTTGTTTTAAAATGTCGGTATAGACTATCGCCGACTACAATTATGCAACGATGATGATATACGCTGCAATACGATACGGTTGTTTTGATACTTTTGGTAAGTACTCACTTTCTTCCTCCGTGAGATCTTCCCCCATACACTGCAATACAGATCTTAAATCAGACGCTGTAATGTAACCGCATCCTCCTTTGTCAAATACCTGTAAGAAATGAAAATACATCTTCTAGATAGTTAACACAGTAAAAGAATATGTAAAGAATAATTTTCAAATTACAAACATATAGCCACGGATGGGAGTCGAACCCAAGACCTTTCCTTGACGAGGACAACTTCGAAAAAATTAAACAATATGATAAAACTCTAAACATATTGCATATGAATAGTATTTTTTATAATTTACAAAAAGAATTTCCTAATATGAGTTACAATTAGAGCTATATTTAATCTGGGGGTGGATTCTATGTAGGCAATGTCCCCGTTCCTCTCCATTCCCTATAAGCAATATGAACTTCGGGACCTCGGCTCCATTACTGTTAAGGAATGGGTAGGTACTAGGACATTAACCTATACATAGTGGCCCAACAATGAGCCAAGACCTACCTAATTTATTATAAGCCTACCCAGTGATTCTGTAAAATCGAACATATGAAAAGTGAAACATTACCTACAACACCATCCAAGATTACCATATTTTAAGATATTGGAGGTTCACTAAGAACCTAAGTTTTTTGATATGTAGTTATATTATTGCGTAGTCTCTTACCCCCCTATGCAAGTACAATTACTAGCGCATAATTATAATTAATTAATTCATTATTTAGTTCAGGGTAAAAGCTACTCTGTAATGTCAGTTTAAAGGCACTTTGCTATGTTCTGTTTGCTTGCAATTATCGATATATTGCTTTAATATCAGTTATATAATAGGAAATTCGAATGGGTTGTGCATTGCAGGATGGTTCCGTTAACCTGATCAAGAATATGGGCTCACGGCGGGTGTGATCGGTCAACAGGGGATGCTGATCCCACCTCTGGTGTGTCCAGCAGTCCGTGTTTGCCAAACTCTTGTTTTTTGTATTATATTTGGGACTTACGAGATTGATCGTTGTTCGTTATATTACATGTATGTACAAAATATGCCTATGCACAGTAGGCAGGACTAATTACGTGAATGAATGGCCTTTGTGTGGTTACATACAGACAATTTATTACTGAAACAAATGAGCAAGTGAGCTGTCACATTGTACCTGTGATGAAAATATTCATGAGGTCAAGGAGAAGTTGAGCGCGGTAAGGAATCACATAATGACTTTTATTATGCAATTCTACGTCTACAGGTATATGGTTGCAGTAGAACTATTTTCATTTAGCATACTCGATTCTGCCAACCCGATGCACCCGGGTAATGCGGCGAGACACTTGATTGTGAGCCGCAGCTGCGCACACACCACATCGGGCGAGCCGGTTGAGCCGGAAAATTTTGGTAGGCGCAGCCGGCTCACGATTGTAACCATGGAGACGGTTGTAGCGATAGTAGCTTTTTCTGAGACAGAATGTATTTAATTCAGGTACTCTAATGAAATAAACATAATTTGTAAAAATGTTAGCCTTTTCTGTGCCAAAAAAATGTTATATATGGTAGAAATTCAACATTTTCACTACTATATGTGCCGGGTCACTTGATTCTAAGAAGTAGCCCGGGTATATCCGGCTCAGTTCGGTTCGCCCGGATAAGGGTCAGAATCAAGTATGCTAATTGGCTTGGGAGAGTGGCGTGTGTTTTTAAAAAGTGAACACTTTGAAGTTGTATCTCTCTATAGAACACGCCACCCTTACTCTGAAGGATCACCCTTACTCTGAAAGATATCTCCCTCCACCGAACACCCCACGTGACCCACCCATGTTCCTGAGCGAGCTCCAATTCACGTTACCTTCTGCCAACTGCATGTTGTTTATTTTATGTTCCATAGAACTTTACAGATTTATCATAATTGACCCACTTTCAGCGGAATCCATCTATGGATCAGATTTTCATGTCATCTATTTTTAAAATATTAAGTGCCGTTCCAGGTAAGAATCATACAAAATTGAATTTCCGCGGCACATCGAATGATACGAAAATGGACCCCGGGGAACTTTTAGAAGAAATTCATTTGGGTGTATAAACGATCAAAATCTGTTTATTTTGATTTTTTATCATTCGGTTTTATTTTCATGATGGAAAACAAAAAGTTGTTACTGTCTACTTAGTTTTTTTGTCAATAGTTTCAAAACAATTCTAAATTAAGAACAAGTGATCCACTTTTAGCTGAATTCACCTATGGATAAAATTTTCATGTTATCTATTTTTAAAATATTAAGATACTTAAGTCTTTTGTCAATATTTTTCTTAAAAATCGAAATTAAGACTAGGTGATTTTCAAATAACTGTTTAATAAAATATAGACTTTTAAGACAAGATACCCTAGGTACCATATCTAGTAAATTATCCTGCTTTATATGTAGTTCCTATGATGGCATATTTCTACCACCACTTGTCAAATAATTATGTCATCTTGTCAGATATTTATGTCGATCCGTCAGATATTTATGTCAACTTGTCAGATCTTTATGTCGACTTGTCAGAAAATAATTGTCATAACAAGGAACTCAATATTTGTTATTAATATACAATTATGGACTGTTTAGCGGGGAGACATCACAAATTATCAGGGTCGAAGTAGGGTTATCACCCGAGGGCGCCTATGCGCCCGAGGGTGATAACCCTACTAAGACCTGATAATTTGTGATTGTCTCCCCGCTAAACAGTCCATAATAGTTTTATTATCCTGAAGAATCTAAAAAATATTTTTTAAAAAATTATCTTGAAAACATTTCTTGACTTGATTTTTTTATGTAAAACGTGCATCAAGTCGTAACAACTTTTTCTAGCAAAAACGAGCGCGGAAAGCTTTCGATTGTGACGTCTAATAAGAATGAGGCAAAAACACAACGTCAAACGGTAAAATTTCGGCAACGTGGTTTCTCTGCGCCATAATCCTGCTACAGGGAGACAACACAGTTGTCACCCGCGGACGCCGCCCGCGCGTGAGGGCAGACATCACGAATATCTCCCTTCACCGTGACCAGCCCTGGACCAATAAAAGCTGACTGAAATTATTCTAAAGGATAATAATGTGTGTTAATGCTACTAACTGTCACCTACTAGTCATTATAATATCTCACAAGTTGACATAATTTTCTGACAAGTCAACATATAAATCATTTGACAAATCGACATAATTCTTTCTGACAAGTCGCCATAATTATCTGACAGTAAACATAATTTTCTGACAAGTCGACAGAATTTCTGACAAGTCAACTTATCGATAATGAAGTCAGCTTGTCAGATATTATGTCGATTTGTCAGATAATGATGTCGATTTGTTAGAAAATTATGTCGACTTGTCAGATGTTATGTCAATTTATCAGAAAATTATATCAACTTGTCGACCTGTCAGATGATTATGTTGACTTTCTAGATCGTTATGTCGACTTGTGCGAAAAATATGTTGTCCACTGAATTGCACAAACTGGACATAGTGACGTTTTCATGTTGAATTTTTAAGTACGTGAATAATGACAAATGGACATAAATATCTGACAAAACAACACAAAGATCTGACAAGTCAATTATCTGACAAGTGGTAGCAGAAATATGCGACCAAACCTTTTGGACAGATAAGAAACTAACCATGTGTCTTTTATGTGTATAACCATTGATTTCACTTTAACTTTTACAATTCCTATATTGGATTGCTCTCGTAATACTCTCAGAGTACTTGATAATCATTCTACAGTATAACTGACCCTGAAGGCCTGTCTTAGCTCCTCCTCCTCATCCTCCGCTGATTGCTCAGATATTCCTCCCATATTGGCCATAACTTGAACAAACTCCTCAAAACTGAATGTTCCGTCACCTAGAGAATGAGGCATAAATGTAGTATTTGAAATGAAAAAGAAGTAAACAAAATCACACATTAAATTTTCAGACGCCATATTCCAGTTAAGTTTACGAAAAAAGTTGTCAATCTCATAGGAAGTACAACATTAAGAATTGGGCAAACACGTAGCCCTGGACACATCAGATGTGGGATCTGGGGTCTAGGAGGAGTAGTCATTCCCTGTTGACCGGTCACATCCGCCGTGAGCCTTATATTTTGATCAAGTAAAGGGAGTAACAGATAATCAAAATCACTATGCAAAGAATGACATAACGACACAGCTGACAGCATTTGACCTGAAAATTTGTATTTGCAAATAAGATTAATATTACAACCATACTGCAAAATGTTGACTTCAGATTAGACGTATTGGAAACCCTGTGACGTCAACTTATTTATCAGTAACTTGTAAGTACATTGTAAATTATGAATTGTAAAATATATACATTATGTAATTACAAGATAAATTACTATGGTCTGCTATACGTATAGAGGAATAATGGCGGTATATAATGGTGAAATCAGAGAAATATTTTTAATATTATAGAAAATGTTGCTTTTCTGATCAAATTCAATAATGTTTTATAATAGCTTTGAAATCTGGGGATACGAAACATTCTAATGTTTACTTATAATGATTTCAATAGTATTTGTAGCGCTAGAATACACGTACACAAATGTTTTGTCAACATATTTTACATACCTACATGTATAGATAGAATTATTTCTAGCAACTGCTACTTCTTACTCAAGGTATAATCAATATATTCATGTACCGTCTTACATAAAACTTAAGGTACACTTTTAAAATGCATGCTTACCATCAATATCGATTTCTTTCAGCATTAAATTCAGCTCCTCCGAGGACGGAAATTGTCCGAGATTCCTCATGACTGTGCCTAACTCGTCGGTAGTGATCGAACCATCTCCATCTTTATCGAAAAGTCTAAAAGCCTCTCGAAGCTCTGAAATTATGTTCATTGAGGTCAAAATCATACAACTTTCCAAAATTTAAGACATCATGCACGTTGATTCTCTGGCATTTAGTAATTGTTTGCTTGTGCACGTCATGCAAAGTATATGCATGACAATGGTTTATAAATTATGAATTATTAATTTTAATTTCATAATAGAGGTTTTCCTTTTTAATTTGGTTTAAGTATTTACATATTTAAGACTGAACATTAATTGTTTTACTATATGTTTTATCTTTAGTTAGCAATTCCACACGTGATCACAGTTCTTCACTTTGGCACCTGTTTCTATGTGGCATCATGGTCAGATCGTAAAATTGTGGGATTTTTTTTATTTTGTTATTTCTGTCTCTCTCTCTCATTTTAGCAATGTAAATGAAAGTCATGATAGAGCTTTCGATTCAAAAGCTGATCATACGCAGAACAAGCTCTTGCGCATCGAATACTATTAAGTTGAAAGACATAAAGACTGCAAATCTTTTGACCTCAAAGCGATGCTTATCAAAATTCTGATGAAGACGCTGATTGGCTAGTTCAAACTGCACTCATTGCAATAGAGACTATTTGAATCAATCTTTGATTGACACAGATTTTTCCACTGCAACAAAAGAAAGATTCAGTGTGTATAGCACATTTTTCTTCCGGAAAAGATGTATTTAGACGAGGTTTGTCAAAGCGATGAATATTTAGTAACCGGTTACTATCCTGCTGTACTAATCGCTCCACTACTCGGCAGTTACAGTATGCAGGTTTGTGAACAAGGCGGTTACTAAAGCTAAATAATCTTAACATTTACTGGACAAATATTCATGCAAAATTGAATCTTATGAACATACTATGATATATGAATAGTTAACAAACCTTCATATATCTGAGAACCAGGAGTCGCCATTTTGTGTCAGTAAACTGCTCTAAAATGAATCATTTACGGGGAACGTTCGCACCGCAGCGAAAAGTAGGTACTAATGATTTGCATGTGAGCGATCGTAGCTCCCGTGTTGTAAATTAATGTGACCACCGCAGATATTTACTATTTCGATTGTAATTAAACAGTCTTAGAGCTGATGACTAAATTTTAATCTTGTATAGCCACACGCGATGTAAATTAAAATGTACTGGTAGCGAGGATAAAAAAACCTTTGATTTACTGTACTTATAATTATATATAATTAACACTGCGACATGAAAAATCCCATGGGAGATTTTTCACGTGCAGAAGAATATATCCCCTGACTATTTTCTCTTGTCAATCTGTGGACAAACAACCATGATAATACAGATGGTTTTACGTTTTCAAAAAATAATACAAAATTTCATCTTAAATTCTACATTTCATTTTATATTCAAAATGCTTTGATTCTGTCCATGAATAAAACCTACAATAATATTTATCCATCTAATATTCATACCTATGTTATTCCATATCATATTGACTTGTCTACAAGTTTAGTATTTTCAAAACCATAACACACAGTACAATGTTTATCGATATCGTTATTCAATCTACTTTAAAATTACATATTATCGGGTTCAACGCCTATCATAATAGAGTTCTCTGAAATTTAGATTTGAAATGAGTTATATCAGGTCGTCATATTCAGCTATATCAACCTCACCAGTGCTGGACAAGTTGAAAACAGAAGTTATATATTTGTTAATTTATTGTTTTTGGGGGTGGGGTGGGGTGGTGGTGGCTAAATTTTTATTATTTGGGGGTTGGTTGGTTGTTTGTTGGGTTTATTTAATTATTATTAATTTGTATTTGTAATATGGGTTCACGGCGGGTGTGACCGGTCAGCAGGGGATGCTTACTCCTCCTAGGCACCTGATCCCACCTCTGGTGTGTCCAGGGGTCCGTGATTGCCCAACTCTTGTTTTTGTATTCTACATGTATTTAGGACTTACGAGATTGATCACTGTTCGTTATCTTTGCCTTTACATTATTTGGGGTTGTTCTTGTTTGTTTTTTTTCTGACGGAAATTTAGAGGTAACACTTGTCCGGAAAAAAGAATAATAAAGAATGTCTAATTCTTTAAACTGGGTATATGGCTTTATCATTTTAACCAAATTTGGTTATTTGACGACTCGAAATTAAGGTAGTATGAAACGTTCGTCCATATCATAACTAGGTGATGCGTTTCCGCTTGAAACACGGTCTACTTTCGGTTTAACGTTTTAGTCGAGGAAGAAAAAGTTTAGGAACCGCACAAAATTAGATTCGCCTCCAACATTGAACCCGACTATTTACCAGTCTTTCCTTCATATTTGATATATGGTCGAGTTCAATGTTGGAGGCGAATATAAGCGATAAGTATAAAATTATACCGACCTTTTTAACTTGGATTAATTAGTCAGTG
>CAJDSM010031247.1:0-11175 GCA_903981925.1 Ostrea lurida
CAATTATACCTCAGTCTAGTGTGTGTTACGTCCCAGTCGTGCTCTCAGTGAGGATAATACGAAGGCGTGGTTTTTGACATAAATTTGCAATATTGTAATAGTAATTTCGTAAGTATCAGTTCATGAAAACTGATTCATTCAATGTAAAGATATAGTAATCACTAACGTCTTATCAGCTACGACGAGCTTGAATCTGACATTTCACCGAACTACAAATCAAGTGCTCTTTTTCAGGCAGCCCTCAATTCTACAAACATTCAAGAGAAATTAATTTTTTTCCAGACTCTTGAAAACTAAATTGCTATGTATATTTGGCTGTAATGTGTATCCAACTACAAATACCTTGGAATTTCATTTTGTTCCTCTGGTTCATTCTCTCTTGCTCAGAGGCAATTTTATCAAAAAGCACTGAAAGCTTTATTGATGTTTAGTCACATTATAAAAATACAGACTTCATTTCACTAAATCCTGATAATAAAACCATTATTCATATATTTGTCCATACCATCAAACCAATATTATTATATTCTTCAGAAATCTGGGGGTTATTTCAATCCTTTTTCCAAAAATCTACCAATATGATAATACAAGTACATGTATTACATTTCATTATGTACATTGTACACATTTTTCTTTGTCATACTTTATACACATGTAAGCTGTCTTGGTTGCTGGAAGTATAAGTACAATCAGGTCAACAATTCAATATTTTGTACAATTGTTTTCATTTGTATAATTAATATTCTTTTCAAACACCCTTACTTAGGCATAAAACATTCAAAACAACTGGATCCTGCATATACATGTATATTATACTGTATTCAGTAATGTGAAACGTGGTAAGTATTATACATCTCACTGCATTGTTCATATTGTCTTTTTCTTCATGTTTTACATTTGTAAGCTGTCTTGGTTGCTGGGAGTACGAGAGCAATTGTCTGGTACTACAATTTATTACCAGACTGGTACATGTAACAGGCACTGTCCCTTGGTGCTCCCTGTAATCAAGTCAACAAGTCACAAATCAACATTTTGTACAATTTGTTTTCATTTATAAAATTATTCTATTCAAAACTCCTTGCTTTGGTTATATAAACCATTGGCAGTGCAGAAATGGAACAGTATTAATACTTGTCTAAATGATTATTATTTATTTTCATTTTTATAATTAATTGTCTTCTTAACCTGTACATGCCCTCGAGGGCCCTTGGTTGGTGAATAATTATAGATATATTAATGAAAAACGTTGTTTAGGGTTTAAATTCTATTCTAAAATTCCTCAATTTTAAAAGAAACCTTTTCTCAAAACACGCACGAAGTCGATCTCAAATGATGTCATTCTTTTTCATTGATTTCTGAAACTTCAAGTCATCATACGTCAGAATATTCTTCTACTAATTGAATTGTTCTCTGATATTGTTATTGTGCATATTTTGTTTACCTGCCCTTCGATTGATGTAATTTTACCTCTGACTTGTACGTTTACTTATAATTTATTACTGCTTCCACTTTAATTAAATATCGTTGTATATGATAATCTATAATGAACGTTCCGCTTACCAAATTTCCGTAAAACGTTTAAGATGTGTATCAAACTGATCAAGACAGGGGCTCACGGTGGGTTTGAACGATCAACAGGGGCGATTCCTCCTCCAAGATACCTAATCCCACCTCTAGATAGTGTTTCTAGAAGTACGCGTATGCCTTATCATTGGCCGATCTATTTGTGGCTGTGTTAGAAATTGAGGATGGGGAAATAAGAAAACAATTTTTCTTTGTTTCGGTACAATAATTTCTAATCATGTTTCAATAGCACGTAAAATGAGTAAAATGTTGTGAGTTTTCAAGTATTAATAAACAAACAAATGCAAAGGGAAGTTATCTTGGTTTGAATATGCATAATCTGTAAACATTTATGTTATGTTAAAAATCCGCAACATCCAAATCGGGGCTGCAGACATACGCAAATATTACGTCATCCTCACGTGACATAGATGTTGCCATTGCATTCTACTTAAATATCATCTGACACAATAATCACATTTTGAAGCATGCTTGTAACTCAACATCTTCGCAAGCCAAGTGCCCGATTCGCTTACTCTAATCTCCCCCTTGGCAGATTTAGTTGCGACTGAATTGCCATCTAACGGACAATGCGAGTTATCGCTCTTGACGAAAACAAAAGCTAGGCAATCAGATTCTAGTCTGTGTGCATGTTTACAAAATGGAGTTGACGGATGACAAGAGAAAAGACATTGAAGAAAAATTGGTATACAGTTTTTAAGACAAAATCAAGTAGATTGCATCAAAGCGTTTTGTGAAACTCAAACTGAACAGGTATGAATGGCGCATTTGATTGCATGCCTTGGGAAGTCAAAGCGCGATATTGAAACTCGCCTAAATCTGTCAAGGGGAATATTAGAGTAAGCGAATCGGACACTTGGCTTGCGAAGATGGGTAACTCAAAAGCTTACGAATTTTATGCTTCCTTCATTTGCACACCTTTAACATTTTACAAATCAATTTGCTTGCTTTTAATGAAAAGATTTCCTTACAAGCATCGGCGGGTCTAGGATTATAGTTATTAGAGGGACTGGGGGGGGGTAGTCTGTGGGCAACCATTGGCTTTGGTAGGTCCCAGGTTGCAAAATATCAAACTCCATCGAGTTTACTATATTTTGATAATGAAATCTGGCGTAATAAGAACTAATAAAATTTTCAAGTTTACGTTTAGGAATAAATAATTTTAGTGTGTTTTTTAAATATTCATCCAATCCATCATAGGCGGATTAGAGGGGGCAGGGGGCCCGCCCCCTCCCATTTTGTGACCAAAGTTACCATTTGTATAGAATTATAGCTAAAAAACCCCTAAAAATAACTTTAAAAGCCCTTAACCCAAGAGCTTCCCCCTGATCCCACTTGGGCTTCATTCTAGACCTCTGGCCAGCGACGTATAAGCAGACCCACTTTTTCAAAGGACCGCCACCCCCACCTCCCCCCCTTCGACAAATCTGGATCCGCCACTGTCCACTGCTGGCTTCATGTGTTTAGCATCTTCTTCATTGACAAAAGTGTGTGATATCAAGGTGAAGAAACGAGTGAAACTATTTGATATATCTCTATATAGCCATTCAAATGAATATCAAAGAGAAAGGTATAATCGGAGATGATATGTGATAATATTATCATGATATATTCATTATTTTATTGCAGTTCATGAAATGTGGTGTATTTCTTTCATGAAAAGAGAAAATTTTAATGTCATAGAAACTGTCAAAGAATTTTATTTAGGAATATTTTTTTCTCGATCAGGCTCTTTCTGTAAAGCAAAAAAAAAAACACTTATGTGAACAAGCCAAAAAAGCGATGTACGGTGTCATAAATAGGATAAGACATTCAATTTACCGTATTGAAATCCCAGTTATTATCTCTTTGATAGAATTGTATTGTTTCCAGTAATATAACAGATGGCTGTGAAATCTGGGATTATGAAAACCTGTACATCTGACTGACTATCTGTTTCATTCCCCTAGTATAGCTTTTAGCATAGACCCAGAATTGGGTGGGTGTGGTGAATCTGTGTTGCAGCATTTGTTCTAAGAAATTGTTCCACCTAATCGCTGCAGATTGCTCAAAACTATATCTTGGGGCCTAAAACCAACCCACCCCGGAAAAAAGGGAAAAAAGAGAGGCCCATGGACCACATCGCTCACCTGAACATTTCTGTCATAGAGAAGAGCAGAAGTTTGGAATGTACATATGATGTCACCTATTCAAAAGGTATGGACTAAAGTTAACTCTCTGCCATCTTCCAATACCCCATAACTGAAACATTCATCAAACAAGAAAATAAAGACAGAGAAGGCCATTACGGAACAGACTGGGTCAGATAGTAGCCCCTGGAGCCCTATTTATTATGCTCTATTCAGAATTGTATTGATACAATGAACAAGAAAATATATGATTGAGAGGGTGGGGAAGCTCAATATTTTTCAAAATATTAGACCATTTGGAAACAGGCAGGGTCAGTCATGATTCTTAAGTCCCTCCACATGTATCAATAAACTTGTCTCAACACAAAGAACAAAAAAAACATTGTTTAAGGGTGGGGATTTCATAGTTTTCAAGTATATTAGAACATCTTTAATAGGATGGATCAGTTTTACCTCTCCAACACAAGGATCATAGAATATATGGTTTGATGGTGGAATCTCAAAATAATTTTCAAATATTGAGATAGTTGCTATATTACTATGTTTGTATATACTAGTTGAAATACGAGTATATGTATTTAATTGCACAGTGGTAAAATAAGAAATTCATATAAAAATTAAGGATTATCTCCTCTCAGGCATAGCTCTGATCCTTCGAAGTTTTTGCCACCCAATCTTTTTGGCACTACATTGAATTCACTTTTATAAAGTTTTACTTTCATGTTTCGGATTTCCAACATTTCGGTTTGAGCATCACCAGAAGGAGACATAATTTGTCGAAATGCGCATCTGGTGCATTAAAAATTTGGTACCGATAATTGATTTATATTTTCAAAAGGGCTGGTCAGTCAAGACCCCAAGGGCCCTCCACATATGAGTCAATGAAACTTGTCTCAGCACCAGGATCAAGAAAATACATGGTTTGAGGCAGGGATCTCAATAGTTGTAAGAAACAGTTACGAGCCTCAACTTTGTCTCTCTACTGTGGCCCCCCTTCCTTGGACCTACAAATTTGAACAAACTTGAATCTACACTATACATGTAATAGATGCTCTTT
The DNA here is from genome assembly GCA_903981925.1 of Ostrea lurida. Taxonomy (NCBI): domain Eukaryota; kingdom Metazoa; phylum Mollusca; class Bivalvia; order Ostreida; family Ostreidae; genus Ostrea; species Ostrea lurida. The sequence continues at coordinate 4,771 of CAJDSM010031247.1, forward strand.
CCATGTTAAATTTGAACCAAACTGCGCACTGGCTGTTTTTTGAGAAGATTTTTAAAGACTTTCCCTTATAAACCTATGTCATAACTTTGGCCCACTATTGTGGTCCCATCCCTGCTCCGGGAATCACCATTTTGAAACAAACATGAATCTACATTATATAATAATGCTATGCATATCAATTTTAACAAATGTGCACGTATTTGTGCACTTAGTTTTTCTTTATACATATGGTTGTTGAATAGAAGATGAAAAATTGGTCATCTTTTAGCCCCACCCCTCTAATCCCTAAGGCTCAAGGGGTGCAAGAGTCCTTTCAATTTACAACTTACGTTCCCCTTGACCCAAAAGTGCTTCATACCAAATTTCCCAAGATAGAAGTTTAAAAAGTAAGAGTGCTCCATTGCCAGTTAACGCACATTCGGACGAAGATCAATTGCAATAGGTTCACTCTGAGTTGACTTGCCGAGTTTGGAGACGGAAAACGAGGTTTAGGTGTTTATGTGTCGTTAAAATGTGCCTATTATTTAATTTTATGAAGCAAAATATATTGTTGTGTAAGGTTTGAAAAAACTATCAGTTTTTGCAGTTCCTTTGTGGAGGCTCCTGCAACAAACACCTTTCCAACTAGTCCATGAACTTAAGGTCACAATGTGAATCAATTCCCGTCTTCTACCTCTCTTCTCATCTCATTCATCTCTTCTCTCTCTCTCTCTTCTTCTCTCTCCTCTCCTCTCTCTCTTCTCTCTCTCTCTCTCTTCTTCTCTCTCTCTGTTCTTTTCATCTATATTATATAGTTACCGGGGTTCTAATTGCATGGTATAAGTCTCAAGGAGCTAACTTCACTAGGCTTTTCCCTTAACAATCGAGAAATGTCAACCGTCTCGAAGAGTTCTGCACAAGCAAGTCACTGCTACATCTCCCCTTTGGTGACCTTGGTATATTATTGTGAGTGCTAGGAGCAGTGACAAGAGGCGAGTCCTCCAGCGCCTTCAAATATCTTTGAACTTGTGACTAAAGGAAGGAAAATTCCCCAAAAGAAAACCATGATACTCCAATTGGGTAAGGTGCAAGGCTAATCACTGACACTGTGTATAAAAAATATGATTACGAAACCCCAATACCCACAAGATCACAGAAGGTTACCGTGTCACCACCTAGTGAAGTAGTCCAAACGTGCAGGGATAAAATGACACCAGTGGACCAAAGCCGACTGGAAGTTCAAGGTTGGACGTCCATAGTATGCACTCGAAAAAGAAACTGCTGGAATGTTAGAACCATGTACCAAAACTGGAAAAGCAGCACAAATTAGCATAGGAAATTGACAGGTATAGTTGATAGAATACTAGGCCTTAGTGAAATCAGATGGCCAACATCTGGAAGTGCAAGATTGATTCAGCGTCAAACACATATTGTATTCCGAAAGAACAAATGGATACATCAGGAAGGGGTAGGCCTCATGTTAACACCAAAGGCATACAAGGCAATGATGGAATGGAACCAGTAAATGAAAGATAATTGCTACAAGGTTCTTTTCAAAATTCATTAAGATCTCTGTAATCCAAGTTCATTTTTCTAATGAACTTGGATTACAGAGATCTGCCACGATCGGACTCAAGATAAACAGAGAGGAAACCAAGGTTATGAAGATCAAGACCAATGCCACCAATCCAATCAAACTAAATGGGGGAACAATTGACGAAGTAGAGGAGTTCACATATCTTGGCAGTAAGTCAACAAACCACAGGCGGCTCAGAAAATGACATCAAAACAAGAATAAGTAAGGCAAGAACAGCATTTCAACCTCCTGAAAAAAGTCATGGAAAGCCAGAGAAAACAGCAAGAACACCAAATCAAGATCTTCAACTCAAACGTAAAGGCTGTTCTCTTTATACGGATCAGAAACATGGCGAACAACAGCGCAACAGACACGCCAATCCAGATCATTCATCATAACAGATGCCTACGTAGAATCCTGAACAGTTATTGGCCAAACCGAAATCACAAACAAGGAACTCTGAAGAAACACAACAACCAACTAACCTCCTCCATTGCAAATAAGAAAAAAGTGGACCTGGATAGGGCACCAACTGAGAAAGGATCCAGGAAATATAACAAGACATGCACTAAAACGGAATCCACAGGGGAATAGAAACGTGGACGACCTAGAAACACCTGGAGAAGATCTCTCTGACAAGCGAGATGAAGCCGCAGGTATACAACTGGCAGTTTTCATGGTGCGGCGACTCAGAACAGAGTGAAGATGGAGACAGGTTGTCGGGGCCTTATACTCTGTCAAAGAGTAAACAGGCATAAGTCAAGTCAAATTCAATAGTTCACTGCTCCCACAAACGAAGCCACTGACGAAAAAATTTTAAAAATCAACACACTAGAACAACTTACTACAGTCCATCGTCAGAAAGAATTTCAAAATATAACATGCTTTTGAAATGGGAGACATGAATGCAACTATTTGTAAGGGACGACACAGGAACATGAAGATGTTATGGGCAACCACGGCCTTCGAGAATTGAAAAACAACAGTGAACTAACTTAATAAACTTAAAAACTCACAAAGGATACCCCCGACACGCACATATCTTTTCGAGCTCACTTGAGTCACTGAAGCTTGTGGAAAAAAGAAGAAATGGCCCGGACACAAATGCATGTTAAAAAGCCTATATAGTTTTACCTTGAGATCGACATGCCAAATATAAATCCATGTTAGAGAACTTATGCTTTGACCTGAGGTCAAAAGTCAAGGTCAATAGTCAATAGGTCTATATCAGTTCATATTCTGAATATTGGTTATGATACATCTCATACATGCTATGATGATGCAGAGATATGCAGCTATGCATATGTCAAAGAAAACAAAGAAGTTATGGCCTAAGTACACGAATACACACATCATGAAGCGCAGAGACGACAGAGTACATGGCACATCGTCTCATGGTGATGCATCCATGTGCCAAATACAGGATGCATATGCGCAAAAGAACAATGACCACGTCTGGACCACGCGCACGAATTCAAATATTAAAAACTTATGATTTCTGATCTTTGTAGGCTTCAAAGGTCAATTTGTGAATCATAACAGAGGTCATGTCATATGATCCCGCACATCGTTTCATTGATAGCGATACACTCATGCGCCAAGTGTGATATGATTTCGCTACCTACTCAAAGAATCATAATGAAGTTAATGGCCCGAACACGAATCTGCAGACGGAACAGACAGAAGACACACAAACAGAGTACAGACACTATTTCCTCGACATAGCGGTTCATGGTATGCATCATGTGCCAAAATACAGGATTCTATGGCAAAGAACAAAGACGTTAGGCCGGACACCAAATTCATGTCAAAAAACTGATAATTTTTACCTTGAGGTGAAAAGTGTCCAAGGTCATACAGAGGTCATTCATATATGCGACACATCTTCTCATAGTGATACACCCATGTGACCAAATAATGGTATGACTCTACCTCAAAGAACAACAAGAAGTTATGACATGGACACGAATCATGCCAGACAGACGGACAGAGTGATTCCTTATACCCCAAAAACTTGTTTGCGGGGGGTATAATAACAAACTAGGGGTGATAAGTTCTATCTGGACAAGAGACTCATGCAAAAACGATATAAGTACACATGGATAATATCACCAAGGGGTTAGACGGTGAAGAACACAATATCAGATCACATACTAGTCACCAAATCAACAACAAACTCGTTAGAAACAGCTAACGAACTAGAAACACTTTAAAGTGAGCCTAATGGGAGGAACTGACATTTTCGCCTCTCGATCACATTAACTTGTGAGGTTGTAAAGTGAGAATAAAACTGAAGGAAACACAAAAACCAACAAAGATTGGAAGAGAGAAGCGATTACAATAGCTGACTACAATCAAAATTGGCAAAAAACCAAGACATTCATATAGAAGAGTCATTACATCTTGGATTAAAGAGAACAGATACTCCATTTTGAATCAAATAAGGACAGCGGTAAATCGAAAGATGAATCAGAAACAACGTGGATGCATTCACAAGAGATATGTTACCAATGACAAACTGCGGGGGCGCAAAGACTACTAGGTCAAGAAACCAATAGGATAACTAAGTCATAGAAGAGGGATAGAGATGAGGGATGGAGCGATATAATAGTAAGTTGTCTGAGAAAAGGATTGGTAGCCACGGCATCAGGGTTTCTCTCTCAATTTTGTACACAAAAGGCTTCATTTTTTAAAGCAAGAGACGCCTGCGACAATATGTTTTTCACCTACCCTATTCGCGGGCCTGGATGATTTGTGTGATTTAAGCCAGATCATACCAAAACAGATCCTAAGAATACGACCATCATTGAATTTATTAAGAAAGATTCGTATATTTGGACTCTTCAAATAATATATAATCTATCACTATCTAAGATGTTAACATACGAACTTGGCAGTATTAACTATTATTTTGAATTATAGTGACCCAATGGAGTCGAAGATTTAAATCTTTTTAGCCTTCCTCTTCGCTCATCATATACTTATGAAGAGCATTGGGAGAAAGTGAAGCTATACTGAAGGACTGAAGTTTACGTTCTTGGTTGCTTGGCATTTACAGAAAGAACGCTTATAGAGATAATATGGCATTTTACTAAATGGCCAGATTAGTTTCGTCGTTGAACACCTCAAAGAGTGATTTTGAAATCAGAAGAGGGAAAGGAGCTAGAGAGAGATATAGAAAGAGATTGAGAGATGATTAGATACGCGAGATCGAGACAATGGAGAGAGAGAAGAGACACGCATCCAAGACGGCAGCAATGGAACCTGTATCCCCTAGATGAGTACGTCCCAGTAAGAGACGAAAGTTTGAGTGACCGAGTGAGAGAGAGACGAGAGAGAGAGGGAGAGTGTAGATCCTGGGCTAGGTAAATAGGTGCACAACCGGTGTGCTCTAGTTCTCTCGTTGCATATAGAGGTGTATTGGTTAGACAAGAGCATCCAACAAAGAGGATGTCATCTGCAAGTGACGGACGTTTTGATTTGATATCTCAGGCAACCGTACAGTTAAAAATATAACTTTCTTAAAACATTTTAGAGTCTATGCCTTTTGAACTCGTTTATACACGCGACCACCTCTTTTTTCTTAAATACTTCGAGAAGAAATGTATAGCGCGGAATGGAGCTTTGAGACCCCACAAAGAAAATTGATGAAAATGAATATTTTTCAGCAGATTTGCATCAATGAAGTGAAACATTTCTTGTGAGAAAACCACTCGGCCAACCGTACATCTTGCATGCCATACAAAAGCAACAGCAAGGACAATGCTTCCAGATGGGCACACGCTCTCACAATCATCTCCCCACCACCAACCAGCACCCCGCCGTGAAGGAAGAATTCTGTTTAAAATAGGTCTCCAGTACCACTTGTTTTGTCGTAAAAGTCGACTAAAATGTGGCGTCTTCGCATGAGACCGGAAAAAAAAACCCGAGGTCCGTGCACAGCAGGTGTGCACCCGATCAAAGATCTCTCCTAGCGAGTATCCACTCCCTATCCACTCAGCCCAACACAGGCGTCCTCATGATTTGCCTTCCCTTCAACGGCAATGGTGATCGTCTCCATATCGAAATGAATATTATAAGAGGAAAGCTATAGATAATAATCGAATATACATACCCACCTCACTACAGACACAATCCCAAACCATTACTGTCAGGTTCCGTAGTCCTAAAATTCTCCCCTCGAGTTATTACCGAATTAAGAGAGCAAAAATAAAAAACGCAGACAAGAAAGTAGACAGATCAGACATTTTAACAGACGGAAGAAAAGGCAGACAGACAACACGTTACCAATAAGATGTGTCCCTTAAAAAATAATTAAATGGGGCGAGCAATGACTGTCGTTATGACTGCAATAATTTCTTCATTCAAATAAGGCAAGAAATGAGACAAAAATATTTACATTTATGGATGTATATGTACATTAAAGTCAAGCAAATATATCCATTCATAAACACAGTGATTAAAAGAAGTCTAAAACGGTTTTATTTCTTCTTCTTGTTTTCAGGAATCCATCAGAAAAGGTGCAGTCACTGCTGGTATTGCAACAATTTCTTACAAACGTAGGACGAGTGTCCGCCATTGGTGCTACAGTGGTAATGGTTTTTGCCGCGCCCTACCCCGGGTCTCGTTGTTACATATCGTGCTCCATACGGCGCTTGAAAAAAGAAAAAACCAATGATCACAAAATTATAGGTATTGTCTGTGCTTATATTCAGTGAAAAAGTGAAGAACGAAACAGTGGTCTGACAATCTTATAAGTCTGTAAAGAATTCAAAATTAAAGAGCAAGGCAAAACGGAAACATTTTGAAAACAAGTATTCTTTTTATTTCCATCGTCATCCCTAATAAGG
>CAJDSM010031247.1:17597-27863 GCA_903981925.1 Ostrea lurida
CCACTGCTGGCTTCATGTGTTTAGCATCTTCTTCATTGACAAAAGTGTGTGATATCAAGGTTGAAGAAACAGTGAAAGTAATTGATATATCTCTAAGCCATTTCAAAGAAATCAAAGAAAAGGTTAATCGGAGATGAATGTATATATTTCATGATCATATTCATTATTTTATTCAGTCATGTAACGTGGTTTAATTTCTTCATGAAAAAAAAAATATTTAATGTCATAGAAACTGTCAAAGAATTTTATTTAGGAATATTTTTTTCTCGATCAGGCTCTTTCTGTAAAGCAAAAAAAAAAACACTTATGTGAACAAGCACAAAAAGCGATGTACGGTGTCATAAATAGGATAAGACAATTCAATTTACCTATTGAATCCCAGTTTGATCTCTTTGATAGAATTGTTGTTCCAGTATTAACAGATGGCTGTGAAATCTGGGGATATGAAAACCTGTACATCTGACTGACTATCTGTTTCATTCCCCTAGTATAGCTTTAGCATAGACCCAGAATTGGGGTGGGTGTGGTGAATCTGTGTTGCAGCATTTGTTTCTAAGAAATTGTTCCACCTTAATCGCTGCAGATTGCTCAAACTATTCTTGGGGCCTAACCCAACCCCACCCCGGAAAAAAGGGAAAAAAGAGGCCCATGGACCACATCGCTCACCTGAACATTTTGGTTCATAGAGAAGAGCAGAAGTTTGGAATGTACAATGTGTCACTATTCAAAGGTATGGACTAAAGTTAACCTCTGCCATCTTCCAATACCCATAACTGAACATTCATCAACAAGAAAATAAGACAGAGAACCATATACGACAGACTGGGTTCAGATATAGCCCCTGGAGCCCTTTTATTATGCTCTATTAGAATTGTATTGATACAATGAACAAGAAAATATATGATTGGAGGGTGGGAAGCTCAATAGTTTTCAAAATATTAGACCATTTTGAAACAGGCAGGGTCAGTCATGATCTTAAGGTCCCTCCACATGTATCAATAAACTTGTCTCAACACAAAGAACAAAAAAAACATTGTTTAAGGGTGGGGATTTCTATAGTTTTCAAGATATTAGAACATCTTTAATAGGATGGAGTCAGTTTTTACCTCTCAACACAAGGATCAAGAAAATATATGGTTGATGGTGAGAATCTCAATAATTTTCAAAATATTAGATCAGTTGCTATGTACTATGTTACTAGCTTGAAATACGGATATGTATTTAATTGCAGTGGTAAAATAAGAAATTCATATCAAAATTAAGGATTATCTCCCTCAGGCATAGCTCTGATCCTTCGAAGTTTTTGGCCCCAATCTTTTGGCACTACATTGATCACTTTTATAAAGTTTTACTTTCATGTTTCGGATTTCCAACATTTCGGTTTGAGCATCACTGAAGAGACATAATTTGTCGAAATGCGCATCTGGTGCATAAAAATTGGTACCGTATATGATTTATATTTCAAAAGGGCTGATCAGTCAAGACCCCAAGGGCCCTCCACATATGAGTCAATGAACTTGTCTCAGCACCAGGATCAAGAAAATACATGGTTTGGAGGCAGGGATCTCAATAGTTTGGTAAGAACAGTTACGAGCCTCAACTTTGTCTCTCTACTGTGGCCCCCTCCTTGACCTACAATTTGAACAAACTTGAATCTACACTATACATGTATATAGATGCTTCCATGTTAATTTGACAAACTGCACACTGGCTGTTCTTGAGAAGATTTTTTAAAGACATTTCCCTATATAAACCTATGTCAAACTTTGGCCCACTATTGTGGTCCCATCCTGACTCCGGGAATCACCATTTGAACAAACATGAATCTACATTATATAATAATGCTTGCATATCAATTTAACAAATTGTGCACGTATTTGTGCACTTAGTTTTTCTTATACATATGCGGTTGTATAGAAGATGAAAATTGGTCATCTTTTGCCCCACCCCCTAATCCCTAAGGCTCAAGGGGTGCAAGAGTCCTTCAATTTACAACTTACGTTCCCCTTGACCCAAAAGTGCTTCATACCAAATTTCAAGATGAAGTTAAAAAGTAAGAGTGTCCCATTGCCAGTTAACGCACATCGGACGAAGATCAATGCAATAGGTCACCTGAGTTGACTTGCCGAGTTTGGAGACGGAAAACGAGGTTAGGTGTTATGTGCGTTAAAATGTGCCTATAATTTATGAAGCAAAAATATATGTGTAAGGTTGTGAAAAAACTATCAGTTTTGCGTCCTTTTGTGGAGGCTCCTGCAACAAACACCTTCCAACTAGTCCATGAACTTAAGGTCACAATTGAATGCAGATTCTCTCTCTCTCTCTCTCTCCTCTCTCTCTCTCTCTCTCTCTCTCTTCTCTCTCTCTCTCTCTCTTCTCTCTCTCTCTCTCTCTCTCTCTCTCTCTCTCTCTCTCTGTTCTTTTCATCTATATTTATATAGTTACCGGGGTTCTAATGCTGGTTAAGGTCTCGGAGCTAACTTCACTAGGCTTTTCCCATTAACAATCGAGAAATGTCAACCGTCTCGAAGAGGTTCTGCCAGCAAGTCACATGCTACATCTCCCCTTTGGTGACCTTGGTAATATTTTGTAGCTAGGTAGCAGTGACAAGAGGCGAGTCTCCAGCGCCTTCAAATATCTTGAACTTGTGACTAAAGGAAGGAAATCCCCAAAAGAAAACCATGATACTCCAATTGGGGTAAGGTGCAAGGCTAATCACCTGACACTGTATAAAAAATATAGATTACGAACACCCCAAATGCCACAAGATCACAGAAGGTTACCGTGTCACCACCTGTGAGTAGTCCAAACGTGCAGGATAAAATGACACCAGTGGACCAAAGCCGACTGGAAGTTCAAAGGTTGACGTCCATATGCACTCGAAAAAGAAACATGCTGGAATGTTAGAACCATGTACCAAACTGGAAAAGCAGCACAAATTAGCATAGAAATTGACAGGTATAGGATAGAAATACTAGGCCTTAGTGAAATCAGATGGCCAACATCTGGAAGTGCAAGATTAGATAGCGTCAAACACATATTGTATTCCGAAAGAACAAATGGATTACATCAGGAAGGGGTAGGCCTCATGTTAACACCAAAGGCATACAAGGCAATGATGGAATGGAACCCAGTAAATGAAAAGATAATTGCTACAAGGTTCTTTTCAAAATTCATTAAGATCTCTGTAATCCAAGTTCATTTTTCTAATGAACTTGGATTACAGAGATCTGCCACGATCGGACTCAAGATAAACAGAGAGGAAACCAAGGTTATGAAGATCAAGACCAATGCCACCAATCCAATCAAACTAAATGGGGGAACAATTGACGAAGTAGAGGAGTTCACATATCTTGGCAGTAAAGTCAACACCACAGGCGGCTCAGAAAATGACATCAAAACAAGAATAAGTAAGGCAAGAACAGCATTCAACCTCCTGAAAAAAGTATGGAAAGCCAGAGAAATCAGCAAGAACACCAAAATCAAGATCTTCAACTCAAACGTAAAGGCTGTTCTCTTATACGGATCAGAAACATGGCGAACAACAGCAGCAACAGACAACGCCATCCAGTCATTCATCAACAGATGCCTACGTAGAATCCTGAACAGTTATTGGCCAAACCGAATCACAAACAAGGAACTCTGAAGAACAACAAACCAACTACCTCCTCCATTGCAAATAAAGAAAAGAAGTTGACCTGGATAGGCACCAACTGAGACAAGGATCCAGGAAATATAACAAGACATGCACTAAAACGGAATCCACAGGGGAATAGAAAACGTGGACGACCTAGAAACACCTGGAGAAGATCTCTCGACAACGAGATGAAAGCCGCAGGATACAACTGGCAGTTCATGGTGCGGCACGCTCAGAACAGAGTGAGATGGAGACAGGTTGTCGGTGCCTATACTCTGCTAAAGAGTAAACAGCATAAGTCAAGTCAATTCAATCAAGTTCATGCTCCCACAAACGAAGCCACTGACGAAAAAATTTTAAAATCAACACACTAAGAACAACTTACTACAGTCCATCGTCGAAAGAATTTCAAAATATAACATGCTTTTGATAATGGGAGACATGAATGCAAATATTTGTAAGGGACGACACAGGACATGAAGATGTTATGGGCAACCACGGCCTTCGAGAATTGAAAAACAACAGTGAACTAACTTAATAAACTTAAAACTCACAAAGGATACCCCCGACACGCACATATCTTTACGCTCACTTGAGTCACTGGAAGCTTGAAAAAAGAAGAGAAAAGAGAAATGGCCCGACACAAAATGCATGTAAAAAGCCTATAAGTTTTAACCTTGAAGATCACATGCCAATATAATCCATGTTAGAGAAACTTTATGGGGCCTTTGACCTGAGGTCAAAAGTCAAGGTCATATGGTCAAAAGGTTCATATATAGGTCATGAATGTATGCAATACATCCTCTCATATTGATACATCCATATGCTAGATATGGTATGCATATGTCAAAGAACAAAGAAGTTATGCCCTAGACACGAATTCAAACCACAAACGGCAGACAGGACAGATACATGGCACATCGTCTCATGGTGATGCATCCATGTGCCAAATAAGGATGCAATTATGGCAAAGAAGAAAATGAAGTTATGGCCGGACACGAATTCATATTTAAAAACTTTATGATTTTGACCTTGAGGTCAAAGGTCAAGGTCATACAAAGAGGTCATCAATATACCCCGACACATCGTTTCATAGCGATACACTCCATTGTGCCAATATGATTATGCCTACCTCAAAGAACAAAAGAAAGTTATGGCCCAACACGATCTGCAGACGGACAGACAGACAGACACACAAACAGAGTACATTTGGACACATCGTCTCATGGTGATGCATACATGCTGCCAAATACAGGAATGTCTATGGCAAAGAAAAAGACGTTATGGGCCCGGACACAAATTCATGTCAAAAAACTGTCATAAATTTTTACTTTGAGGTTTTTGAAAAGTCAAGGTCATACAGAGTCATCATATATCGACACATCTTCTCATAGTATACACCCATGTGCAAATATGGATATGGCCTACCTCAAAGAACAAAGAAGTTATGACTAGGACCGGAATCTGCACAGACAGACGGACAGAGTTGAATTCCTATATACCCCAAAAGCTTGTTTGCGGGGGGTATAATAACAAACTAGGGGTGATAAGTTCATCTGGACAAAGACCAGCATAAAGTAACATGGATATCACCAGGGGGTAGAGTGAAGAACCAAACAGATCACATACTAGTCACCAAACAACATAGAACAGCAGTACTAGACACAAGAGCAATGGGAGGAACTGACATCGCCTCTGATCACAAACTTGTGAGGTGTAAAGTGAGAATAAAACTAAGGAAACACAAAACAACAAAGATTGAGAAGAGAAGGATTAAATAGGACACAACAAAATTGCAAAAACCAGACATCATGAAAGCATTACATCTTGGATTAAAGAACAGATACTCCATTTTAGAATCAAATAAGGACAGCGGTAATGAAGATGAAGTAGAAACAACGTGGATGCATTCACAAAGACAGTTAATGACAAACTGGGGGCGCAAAGAACTAGGTCAAAAACCATGGATAACTAGTCATGAAGAGGATAAGTGAGATGAGGCGATATAATAGTAGTTGTCGAGAAAAGGTTCCACGATTAGGGTTCTCTCTCATTTGAAAAAAGGCTTCATTTTTAAAGCAAGAGACGCTGCGAAAATGTTTTTACCACCCTAGCGGCCTATGATTTTGATAAGCCAGATCATACCAAAACAGACCTAAGATAGACCATCATTGAATTTATTAAGAAAGATGCTATATTGACTCTTCAAATAATATTATCCACTATCTAGATTTAACATACGAATTGGCAGTATTAACTATTATTTTGAATTATAGTGACCATGAGTCGAAGATTAAATCTTTTTAGCCTTGCACTCTTCGCTCATATATTTGAGGCATTGGAGAAGGAAATACTGAAGGACTGAAGTTTACGTTCTTTGGTTGCCTTGGCATTTACAGAAAGAAGGTATAGGAAATAGAATGAATTATTTTGTTACACCAAAGGTCAGAATGAGAGAGATAGAAGATAGAGAGAGAGAGAGAGAGAGAGAGAGAGAGAGAGAGAGAGAGAGAAGGAGAGAGAGAGAGAGAGAGAGAGAGAGAGAGAGAGAGAGAGAGAGAGAGAGAATGAGAAGAGAGAGTCTGCTGGTAATGGTCAACCTTCCAGTTCTCGTTGCAAGGTGTTTGTTGCAGGAGCCTCCAGAAAAGGATGTCATCTGCAAGGCTGATGGATATCTCACAACCTCATATATCTTTTAAACATTTTAGGCACCTTTTGACTCGTTTAACACCAGACTTCTTTTTCTTATTTCTTTCGAAGAGGGAATGGAGGACTTAGACCCCAAAGAATGATGAAAGATGAATATTTTCAGCAGATTTGCAGCAATGAAGGTGAAACAGTTTCTTGGAAACCACTACGGCAAGTATCTTGCATGCCAACAAAACAACAGCAACGATGATGACGCTTCACATATCTCCCCCACACCAACCAGCACCCCCGCGGGAATTCTGTTTAAAATAGGTCTCCAGTACCACTTGTTTGTCGTAAAAGTCGACTAAATGTGGCGGTCTTTCGCATGAGACCGGAAAAAAAACCCGAGGTCCCGTGCCACAGCAGGTGTGGCACGATAAAGATCTCTCCCTGCTTATCCACCGTAAGCGCCAAGCACAGGTCTAAATTTGCTGCCCTTCAACGGCAATGGTGACGTCTCCATATGAATGAAATATTATCAAGAGGAACGTAAATCAATATACAATCAACCACACATCCCAACACCATTTTCAGGTCCGAGCTAAAATTCCCCTCAGTTTTAACCGAATTAAGAGAGCAAAAAAAAAAAAAAACGCAGACAAGAAAAGTCAGACAGATCAGACATTTTAACAGACGGAAGAAAGGCAGACAGACACACGTTACCAATAAGATGTGTCCCTTAAAATAATTATGGGGCGATGCAATGACTGTCGTTATGACTGCAATAATTTCTTCATCAAATAAGGCAAGAATGAGACAAAAATATTTACATTTATGGATGTATATGTACATTAAAGTCAAGCACATATATCCATTCATAAACACAGTGATTAAAAGAAGTCTAAACGGTTTTATTCTTCTTCTTGTTTTCAGGAATCATCCAGAAAAGGTGCAGTCACTGCCTGGTATGCAACAATTTCTTACAAACCGTAGGACGAGTGTCGCCATTGGTGCTACAGTGTGTAATGTTGCATACCGTCTCGTTGTTACATATCGTGCTCCAATACGGCGCTTTGAAAAGAAAAACCAATGATCACAAATATAGGTATTGTCTGTGCTTATATTCAGTGAAAAGTGAAGATAACGAACAGTGGTCTGACAATCTTATAAGTCCTGTAAAGAATTCAAAATTAAGAGCAAGGCAAAAACGGAACATTTTTGAAAACAAGTATTCTTTTTATTTCCACGTCATCCTATAGGACTAAATCAAAATCTGACAATATATATTTTTTTTTCTCAAATTCCCAATGTTTTCGTAAATTAACCATTCCCTCATGAATGTGCTGCAGATGTAAACAATACGAATGTATAAGTGTATAGTAGCTAGGAATCCAACACAAATGTAGAATGTGAACACAAGAAAACTTCTTTTTTTTTTTACTATATAAGGGGTATGAATTACAATACTTCACGTTGGGTACATGAAGTGCGTTAGCTTTCTTAAATATAAATCTATACATCTACGTACATGTCTCGATAGTGCTCTTCCTTCTAAAAGTACCAATCATTAAGATGATCAACTAGCGCGTAATGAAAAGTATGTCAGACGGCATGAAGTGTTGCGATCTAACCCTCGTGTATATTCAAAACTGAAAGTGTTTTATTAATAGACAATGACATATTATTTATCTATATTCATATGCGCATTGTTTTATCTGCAACACATTTATGAGGAATTAAAGATCTGTCGTTACACGTGTACAATGTGTTAAGATATCAAAGGCAAACACACTGATGATACAATGTCCCGGATGTTACCACTAATGTCTGTTGAGATTTTGTTACGGCTAATTCTTCAGTCTAGATACTTGTATGTTTTGACATGTGAGGTTTTGTATTCCACTAACCACAGGTTGTCGGACTTGTCAATGGATATTCCATGCGGATTAACAATATCCTGTGTTGAAAGGAAAGAGATAAATTCCCCGTCCTTGCTGATTAGATGCAGGGCATCATTTATAAAATCTGCGATCAAGATGTGACCCATACTGTCAGTGGCTATCTCGCGCGGAGAAAAATAATGTCTCAGATGTACACTTTTCCCATGATAATTAAATCGAAATTTTCCATCCATTTTGACCACTACCACTTTATTGGGACTGGACCAGTCAGTCACACATACATCCCCGTTTATGTTCTCACAGATACACCGTGGATCACTATAGAGTTTCTTTCCATTCTGATCGCACACGATCTCCTGGACCTTCTCTCCACTGCTTCTGTATCGGACAACTCTAGCTGTATCTGACGAGCCCGAACAGACCAGAATGTCTCCTGATTTTGTACAACACAGTCCTTTTAGATCATATTTGTCTTTTACAAACGTCGAGATTTGTTTATCATAAGATACTTTCAGAATGGTTCTTTGGTCCCCCGTGGAATATAACAAACTGCCGTCATCCATTACAGCAAGTCCAAATGGTTGAAACTCAGTGATGATGTTTTCATACTCATTTCGTACAGTGTCAGCCAAGAGTATTCCAGAGCCGAATCCACTGACAAAAGCTTTTGTTTCATCAACACATTTCACAAAAGAAAATCCATTCCCCTTGTTCTTGATATCTGTCTTCTGCAACAACTCTGGTTTTACAAGTAACTTTTTGTTTGTTTGTTTTGGTTTCAATGACTGGTTCCCGCCATCTGTGATAGCTGGTTTTTCCACTTTCTGGTACGTCATCTTTGTCTTGAGACGATCTCCAAGCTGTTTAATCTCCAGCAATTTTCCAGCTATAAATGTGGGAGGTGTTATTTGAATTCTGTCAGGAAGTGTTAAATTCTGAACAACATGTGGATTTTGCTTCCGGTATAAGATTAAAACGGTTGGATGGCCAATTTCTGTGAGATTTTCGTATTTTTCGATAGTCTCATCAAGATGTTGAATGAACTCGTCCAATTTTGCTTCATATTGTGATATCTCAGCTTCCTCTTTTTCCTCTTCATCTTTTGATTCTTCGAGGGATTTGTTCAGCATTGCAGTAACTTGATCTATGACTCGTTTCGCTTCTGCACTGATCATTGATCTCAATGTCTCATGGCCTTTCTTTAGCGTGGACTTCCCCGATTTTGCTTCTTCCAGAGTATGGGTGACTTGTAATTTGAACTGGTTCTTCAATTGATGTAGTTCTTTTAGCATGTAGCTCTTCTGCTCTTCATACAAGTTCTTCATCTTTCCTATGGTGTGTTTACCGTGTGTTTCCTCAATACAGATGACACAGACAGGGACTTTACAATCCTCACAGCACACCTCGTATGGTTTTGTTTGGTGCACTTCACACATTCTTATCACATCTGGTGGATCAGATTGCTCAGGCCTTTCTGAGAGGGGGATGATTTTATGCCCAGACGGAACTTTGCTTTTCAGATGGAAGACCTTACATCCAGGACACATATCATCCCCACAAGGAAGACAGTGAAAGAGAGCGGGCTCCTCTTCACAATACTGACAGCGTATGACATCTTGTGCTTGTGCCTGTGCCATTTTATTCTACAGAATAAAGAAGATGAATACTTATCGTTACCATACACTTGCTTGGATTAATGCTCTAACTCAGACTAGGCAGGGTCTGTTGATGGCAGCAATGATAAACTGAGTATTTTGTAAGTCGGGATATCGATTGTAACTTAATTTTGGCCTGCCTTTTGAAAGGGATGCACGTCATAGTTACAAATGTTTCAGTTCAAAAATGTATAAATGGGAGAAGTTATTAAAAGCAAAAACGTTTCAAGGTTACGTTCCGGGGATTGGGGGTGCACCTTCTTTCGATATACCAGTGTTACAGAACAAGAAATGTATAAAAAGCATATGCAATCCGCAAACACAGAATCATTATATTTTTTGTCATCACCGCTTCAGTTTATATTTATGTGCATAGACAGATTTAGAAGGGGGTGCTTCTTGTGTCCAAACTTATTTTTATGTACAGATTGAATTTGAAGTA
>CAJDSM010031248.1:677-19713 GCA_903981925.1 Ostrea lurida
ACACAATGGAAATATTTTATTTAAAAAGTCCATTAGCTTTTATCTTCATTTGCACAGAGATGGTGACGACATGTCTCTGTTTATTATTAGTAATTGAATATTTTACGAAATAAGGAAGTAATATCAGACCAATCTCTGTACACACGGCACCAAATCAAATGAATAAATCAAGGTAGAATTATATAATAAAAACATACTTTTCACACGCAAAATCAGAGCGCTAGCGTGACTACTATAGTACTCGAGGAACCAAATTCGAGTTAAGTGGTACCCGTATAAAGAAGATATAAAACATAATCAGAATATTTAAAACAACTGGAAAATCAAAACAAGATTGACAAACACTCGAAATACCCTAATCAGTTAATGCGTTCTGTCTGTATAGATTGATGTATAGGGTCGACCCGGTGGCCCTCGATATATCTACTGAAGTGATAACAATTTCCTGACAATTATTACATAAATAATCTAAACTAATTTTGAAATTTGGGCGTCAGAAAGTTGAACAAAATTATTTTTATCCTCGTTTCCAACCACACACTGACTACTAAGCGCCGTGCTGTGTATACGAGCGTGCTTTTGGGATCATTTCACACTGCGCACTTGCAGCATTAGTAAACACCATCACGTAAACTGTCTGACCTAGTAGGCATTCTAACTTTGAAATTACACCATAATAATTAGGCCATTTTACCACCCATATAATATACACTGGTTTGAAGTACAGAAAATGTCTCCTAGTGAGTAATCATGCAAGTAATGACATAGTGGCATATACATAATGGTCATCTACAAAACAGGACATNGGGCCATTTTACCACCCATATAATATACACAGGTTTGAAGTACAGAAAATGTCTTCTAGTGAGTAATCAAGTAATGACATAGTGGCATACATAATGGTCATCTACAAAACAGGACATATGCCCCCCCCCCCCCTCCCCTCCCCCGAAATGCATTGTGGATGTTGTTGCAATGCTTGTATTCTATTTACAGCAGATTAAATGAAATGTATACAAGTACATGTGTACAGTGCACATCTTTGATTGCGGTAGGATTCCTTACGAATATTCTATTAACGATTTTTATCACTTTAATTTAATACCATCGTTTTATTAGCAAACGGTATATTTCATGAACGATGAAAAAATTGTGTTTATTTTTAACTTCCACGAGAAAATAGAATGACAAGAGCTCACCTGAGAAATAAAGATTTGCCACTCATCAAATATATACTTGTATGTGATGGATAGATGGGGGAAAATAAATAACACATTCACTGTTTCGTAAGCAGAACAATGATGCTTGATCATCATTTTCATCATCACCATCATTCATTCGCAGTGATTGCATGCCAATATTGAATTCATCCTGATCCATCAGTAAGCAGTGCTCATTTTCAAGTGGCGTGCTTTCCTATCCTAGTTGATCCATCGATAACTTTTACCTTGTTCAAATGATTTTGAGATCGAGGTATGATACATCATTTGAAGTATGATATTCAAATGCTTTTAAAAATCTTTAAAAAGTTATTATTCGAACGAGAATTTGATTCATTGCACGAAAACGTTGCAGACAAACGAATGTTGATTTCAAGAAACACGACAAAATATCTCTGATGTTATCATTTCAGTAAATATTATGTAAACTATTTTGAAATTCCAATGACAGAAACAATCTCGGGAGAGTGCTTTCTGCAGGAATACGTTAGAAGTCGCCGACACGCACCGGGACACGCACCTGCACTGGATTCATTCCAAACTTCATCATGACCAGCTAGTACTGTCTGAATCACCGCATCGTGCACCGCCCCCTGTTCTTATTACATGAATGTGACAACTCAAATGATAGTATATATACATTTGTATATATAAATGCTAAGCAAGGCCACCGCAGCTATAGTTACAACTAAAAACATGAGATGTAAATGTCATTCGAATGACGCAATTTAAACAGCTAGGGGATCAGAAAACAATCCACTGAAAATAAGTCACTGAAATGGAGGAAGAAATTCGCGTTAACAATGCAAAATAATTATAAATATGTCAGATCTCCAAGATTTACATCAACTACCATAAAATAACCTAACAAAGATACAGCAAAAAGATGGCAATTTATATGCCTCTCTTTCTCTTTCTTCACGAGCGTGCGTGTGTGTGTGTGTGTGTGCGCGCATGCGCGAGCGATAAACCGATATATTATTCTTTTTTTTTCCATTATATTGCACAGGTGAACTACAAATAACTTCCACAAATTTCTCAATAGTTTATTTTTTTTAAGTTCATGTGTATTGCTGATCGACTGAAATGAAAGTAGTGTTTAGCAGTGCCTTGACTGGTTAACCTGATAGTTGATGGTGCAGCTATTCCATGTATACGCCCCAACTAGTTAAAGTTCATGGTCATATTTCGCGGGTTTATGCACAAGCTGTATGTAACACGAAAGATTTTCGAGATACACAAAACAATCTCATCATTCAAAAACTACATGTACATGTAGTATGAGAAAAATGAGCTCAAAAGTTTTGCTCCTTTCAAAATAATTTGGAAATCTTTGGTTTGGTTGGGGGGTTTTTCAGTAAAATTTGGAAAATTAAGGATGACGTCACGGATTCTTATGTACTTCAACCAAAGATTTTGTTTCTCTGTAAATCAGCTAAGAATTATTTTATTTTAAGCTTAATGATCATTTATAACTAAAAAGATTTCTTAAAAGTTCAACAGAATATCAGGAATCCAAAGTACAGTTACAGGCAAGGTCAAAGTTTTCTTTGACTTGAAATACTATAGTACCGTAACCTAAATGGCTTGTGTTCACAGTGTCGAGGTACAATGTCAGCTGAGTCCTCCATCATCAGAGAGTGAACAACTCAAAGGGGTAAGGCAAATGCTTTATTTCAGCATAAAGAAGGGAGAGAAAACCAAAACCAACGTTAAAGACATCGCTAATGACCAAAATATTTCCTGCGCAGTCTAATACGAGCAATGTATGCCACGGAATGGAGCGCTTCACAAGAACACTAAAGCATCTGGTAACGCTACCCTCTAATGAATCACACAAACAACGCCAGATTTAAGTACGAAGCAATTAGTTAAGTCTATTGATTCTTTCACTTGGACCATTTACAAAAAAGACAATTCCAATGATAATGCTCGCTCCGAGAGACGCAGATGAAGAAATTTACGAAGTCGAGCTCCGGAACAACTATCAAAACGTCTTGGCTGCAGACTGAACGTTCGCTCATTGATATTTTTTGCAGAAACGTAAAGCTGTTTCACACAATTACTAAAACTCAGCTAAAACAGCTCATTTAAGTAAGAAATGTCTTTCAGATTTTGAATGTATAGGGATGATGTTACACTTCAGTTTCAGTATGAATGTTGACTAAAGAAAATCGGAAGTTTAACAGGAGCAATAAGAGATTTCTAACTTCCGCATGATTACATTAGAGTCTTCCGGATCCAGGATCCGGATTTGATCCAGATCGCCACCAAAAATGGGGGATTCCATCTATGTATCAATTTCCAAAGCGATCTGTCCTATAGTTTTTGCATGAAGTTGCTAACAGACAACTTGAATAAATAACGCCTCCGATTTTATAATTTCCCATTGGCGGAGGCCGAGGGCGGAGGTAATCATGTAAATATCCCAAAATATTAAAAGACGATTTGATTTTAAAAACTCAAGGTTCTCCAAGTTTGAGGTTCGGTAGAAGCTTGATTTTGTTAAGGTGTGCATATTTACATACGGGTATTTTTTACAGAACTATTTTATCATATCGAAAGTAAAAATACCAAACGTATGAAGGTTGGTTCGCGTGTTATGGAATTAACTTAATCTACAAAGATCGAATAGAGGCATTTTGCAGAAATTTAAGAAAGTCAAAGATAACGAGATAAAGCAAAGAGGTTTGCCAGAAAACCTTTCGATATCGTCATTCCAGTGCCTCAGTGCCACGCTTTAAATCCCACTTCCACAACAAATTCACGATATTTGCATTCTCTCCATTAACCAGGGATTTTGGATGGGGGCACTAATACGGAATCCGTCGGTTTCTCGTCTTGTATATGTATAACCCCATTTAGTTTAACGACAGAGCACCTTTAATTCCTCATAACTGCCAGGATGAAACTTTACTCGAGTATAAAAACGCTACCTACAAACATAACGCAGACTGTGTATAGATAGATCTATACCAACACCAACGCAATGGTATTTTAAGAGTGCAACAAATAGCTGGATATTTCGGAATATTCATAAATAAATGTGCATATTAAAAAGTATATCATCTTTGAATTACCTAAGGCTACTATGTACAACATTACCCTAATATTAAGTACGCTACTCAGCCTCGTTCTCGTTTTGGTGATTAATGTCAATAAAATATGTTCAAACTAAACAATGCCAAACGTATCTGACATGCGAACCATTCTACTTCAACGTGGTATAGGCCTAGATGCCATTGAACTATGTATTGGTATTGTAACAAAGAGTAAACTACACGCTCATAGGAACCATGAACCCGAGTGCAATGTTGTTTTCGAATCGAATGATTTCAAAACACACAAAAAAATGTTTACCATTTATTCTTTATCACGTATTTTGGGAGAGGGAGCCCTCATTTAAAATTATCATTTCACTATCTTTCTTATTACAGAATGTTCCACATGACGATGTTCCATGTGCGTTTTCCATGCAGGAATAAATTGCCCTGGAGTGATCGGGCTTTGGTGTACAGTACAGAATATTGTCGTTATTACCTACTGTTATATTATCTCATTTCTTGATTGTGCTGCTATTTCATTATTGAATAGGCTGTGTTAAAAACAAACTCCATAGCAACAGTTTGTAACAAGTTGCAACTAGAGACAGATTGAAACTTTATAAGAGAGAGAAAAAAAAAACCCAAAAAAACCCAAGGAAAAACAAAACAAAACAACAACCTCAAAATGCAACAAAATAAAAAACAACAAACAAAGAAAAAAAAAACTACAAAAAACAAGCAAAAAAAAAAAAACAAAACAAAAAACCCAACAACAACATAAAAACAAAAACAAAACAAAACCCCCCACCTGAGGAATTATGTAAATCCGACTATTTCATGCAACAGGATGCAACACCGTAACCACACAAATTGAACAGTCGATGGCGATCGCCCAGTTTTGAGATTGAGTTGATAATTAACAGCAATAGTAGGGGTGGCAGCAACGCGGATAGCAGACATTTTCACAGCAGTAGTAAATACGGTGTAATCGGGCCAACCAGCAACAAAAACAAGACTTTGTTAACCTATGAAAATAGCAATGAAATTCAGGTTAGGAATAGCTTAGGAATTTACAGGAGGGAAAACAGGACATGTCCAACCTATAGCTACAGCAACAACAAATAGGACCTAGCTCAGAAATAAATAAGCTATAGCAACAACAAAATAGCCACGGCTAGCTTGAGAATAAAATTAGCAACAAAATAGGAGCAGCGGCTAGCTTCAGAATAAAATATAGCTACAGCAACAACAAAAGGAACACGGTTACTTCAGAATAAAATTATATGCTTATAGCAACAGACAAGATAGGACACGGGCTAAGCTGTCAGGAATAAATATACTTATAGGCAACAACAAATAGGACGGCGGTCTAGCTTCATAGAATAAAATAATAGCTATCAGCAACGAACAACTAGGACAGGCTAGCTTCAGAATAAAATCTAGCCAACAGACAAGATAGGACACGGCTCAGCTTCAGAATAAAATATAGCTACAGCACAACAAATAGACAGGCTAGCTCTAGAATAAATATAGCTATACGACAACAAATAGGACACGGGCTAGCTCAGAATAATATAGCTATGAGCAACAACAAATGGGCCGGCTAGACTTCAGAATAAAATATACTACAAACAAATAGGACACGCAACTTCAAGAATAAAATATCGAGCTACAGCACAATACAAATAGGACAACGGCTACTTCAAGAAAAAATATAGCTATAGCAACAACAAATAGGACACGGCTAGCTTCAGAATAAATATAGCTATATCAACAACAAAATAACGGCTCGCTCAGAAAAAATAGTAGACAACATCAGGGTAGCTAAATACGACAATATAGGACAGTAGCTTCGATAGTAACTACACACAGGAACGTAGCTTCAGAATAAAATATAGTTAAGAAAGAATACCGTAGTTCAATATATAGCTAATGCAACAACAAATAGTGTACACGGCTAGCTTGCAGAAATAAAATAGTAGATATTATGCCTACGACAAAGACACTTTAGTTGGGCTTTTTTTTAATATTTGTACAGAAAGTATTTAGCTTTTAGCCTGAAGTTTTATTTTTTTTTTTATTTACTATGTACAGATGATGAATATATTATTTTTTTTTCGGAAACGAGCTACAGTAAATGAGGAAATAAGCTACAGCACGCAATAAAACACCGCTATGTAGAATAAACAGCTACGGCATCAAGCTAGGCCTGGCAGCTAGATAAACATAGCGCATACAAATTAGAAGCTCCAGAAGATATATGCTATAAACTCAAAAAATAGACGCGGCAGCATAAAACGACACACAAAATGCAGGTCTAGAATAAATTGGATATATGCCCTAAGCACAAAAAACTGTGGCTACTGATAAACAGCTACAGACCAGGATATAGCTAGCCTGGGTAATACAGCTACAGAACAGAAATTGCAGTAATAACAGCAGCTAGACACTGAAACTAGCCTTGCAGAATAGGACTATACATCTCGACAAAAAACAGGATATAGCTAGCCTGGGAAAAACAGCTACAGAACAGGATTAGCTAGCCGTGGAAGTCAAACAATATCTAGGAAACAGCAGAGAACAGGATATATGCTAGCGTGGGAATAAACAGCTTACGAAACAGGATATAGCTAGCCTGGGAATTAAACAACTAACAGATTTTATGGGAAAACAGGAATAGATACTAGCCTGGGAATAAACACTACAGAAAACAGGATATAGCTAGCCTGGAATACACTACAGAAAACAGGATATACTAGCCTGGGAATAAACAGCTACAGAAACAGGATATAGCTAGCCTGGTGAATAACACTACAGAGAATAAAGAGTATATTAGCCAGTGGAATACCAACAGCTACGCGAAACAGGATATAGCTAGCCTGGCAATAAACAGCGTACAGAAAGCAGGATATAGCTAGCCTGGGAATAACAGCTACAAAACAGGATAATGCTAGCCTGGGAATAAACCAGCTTACAGAAGAACGAGAATATTGCAGCCGGTATAACAGCACGCCTACAGAAACAGGATATAGCTAGCTGGCAATAAACAGCTACAGAAACAGGAATAATAGTCTAGCCTGGGAATAAACCAGTCTACAGAACAGGTATGTACCTGGATAAACAGAAGAACGATATGCAGCCTGGGAATAAACACTACAGAAACAGGATATAGCTAGCCTGGGAAAAACAGCTACGAAACAGGAATATAGCTAGCCTTAGGAATAAACAGCTACATGAAGCAGGAATATAGCTAGCGCTGGGAATAAAGACTACAGAAACAGGATATAGCTACCTGGCAAACGTCAAACAAGCATAGGCAGAAATGAGCTACAGAACGGATACTAGTCTAGCCTGGGAAATAAAAGCTACAGGAAACAGGATAGCTCCGGCAAATACAGCTAAACTATGTAGCCTGGGATATAAAGCTACAGGAAACAGGATATAGCTAGCCTGGCAATGATAACAGTCAGAAAACAGATATAGCTACTAGAGTAAATAAACAGCTACAGAACAAAGATATACTAGCCTGGTATAAACAGCTACAGATAACAGGATATAGCTACCTGGAATAAACAGTAAGAACAGGTAATAGCATTGGAATCATAAGCTCAGCTGGGATATGCACCTCTATACAGCTACAGAAACAGGATATATAGCTAGCCTGGCAATAAACACTATCAGAGAAAAGAATATAACTTAGCCAGGTAATAATACAGCTAAAGAACAGGATATGCTAGCCTGGGCAATAACAGCTAACAGAAACAGGATGTTAGCCCTGGATATAACAGCTACAGAGAAAACAGAATAAACTAGCCCTGGAACTAAACAGCTACAGAAAAGGATATATTAGTAGCCTGGGAATAAACAGCTAATAAACAGGAATATTGCTAGCCTGGGAATAAACAGCTAACAGAACAGAAATACAAGCTGGATAAAGTGACGTAAGCTAGCCTGGAATATAACAGTACAACACAGGATATAGCTGAGCCTGGGATGATAAACAGCTACAGAAACAGATAAGCTAGCCTATGAATAAACAGCTACAGAAACAGGATATACTGGCCTGGAATAAAAGCTACAGAAACAGGATTATAGTATAGCTAGCCTAGGAATAAACAGCTACAGAGACAAGATATAGCTAGCCTGGCAATAAACAGAAACAGGATATTGCTAGCCTGGGAAAAATAGCTACAGAAACAGGATATAACCCAAATTCTATAAAGATCTACAATTTTTCCGTAGGTCGAATGCTGTTTGATGTATTTCGTACCAATTGACTCAGTTTAAATGATCAAGATATTGGGCTCACGGCGGGTGTGACCGGTCAACAGGGTATGCTTACTCCTCCTAGGCACCTGATCCCACCTCTGGTGTGTGCAGGGGTCCGTGTTTGCAATATATTTTATTTGCGTATACTTAATAAGATCAAATTCATTATTTTCACCTTTTCAACCAAGGAAACCTCCGAAATTCTCGTAGTAGCATTGGCCAATACTCATTGGATGATTGTGAAGTGGCTTTATTTGATATGGTACAAGGCGAAATTAGCCAAATTCAATAAATTCAGAGCATGTGTGACAAGCTTGTATTGAATCGAAGAAATTTGAGTGTGGAAGGAGGCTTTCTTTGGTCTACATTGGCTATCAAAGCAAACTTGATTTTCATGTATGATTATTCTGTGGGCCAAAGATTACGTTTTGCTGGAAAATCGACAAGATGCTACATAGTTCCGCGTGATAAAAGAAAAAAAACCAATCAGCGACAGGAGTTTCGGTACCATTGATAGAACGATTAAAGTCAGTCAAATTCTCTTGATACATTGAAGAGCAGATTTAAAAAAAAATGATTTTTGGAGAATTTAGAACTTTGACTTTACTTAACATGAATATGTGAAACGTAAATAATTTAATATCTGAACTATTGTACAACGCCATTGAAGACCTGTATGTAAAAATAGGCGTTTAATGTATTAATCCATTTTCAGATTATTAGAAGTAATGATATTACTTCTGATTTAATACTAGTACATTAAACGCCTATTTTGTAAACAAAACACCACATAGATAATTAAACAAACGAGGTACAAAAAGAAATTGGTCTATTTATTGTTTTTCGGTCTATTTATTGTTTTTCTTGAAGATTTCATTATCTGAGCATGAAATAAAAAAAATATTATAGTGAGGTGACTAAGTTCGTATGTCGAAGACCCCCAGATGGCATGAGAAAATGACCTAGCGGCGCATAGTGCGTTATGTTATACTAAAACAACACTATGCGGTGAGGAAACCTTGCCAACTATCAAGACTGGTGCAGGGAGCTGTAAAGCCTTTCGCAAATTATGTGCCCCATTGTTAAGTCGACGAACCTTGAGAGGATCCGCATGGAATGTACCTGGTCTAGCGTGATATTCACTCGATTATCTCCAGCCAACGTCGCTTTACATTATGCCTCAGCTTCTTTTTGTATTTTGACGGTTCTGTTCGCGCGGATCCGATAAAGGTATAACAAACACGTGGGGCATGCTTACAGTAATGTACCTAAAGAATGTTAGTAGCTTATTAAATACCTGGATACGCGCGCGAGAGAGAGAGAGAGAGAGAGAGAGAGAGAAGAGTAGAAGAGAGAGAGAGAGAGAAACATGAATGAATATCCGTGTAGCAACAAAGTTAAAAAAAAAAGTCTCGTCAAAAGGAATATATAATCATATCAAACATGAATGATCCATCACAAAGTCATTCAAAGGTTATGGCCAAGAATAAAGTTTTTCAAAAGTAGATCAGAATCCAAAGTCAAGGTCATGAGATCAAAATTATGGTATAAATGGATATTAAACACGTGAAATAAGAAAGCCCTATCATCATCCGTTCAATAGTTAGGGCCAATGGTTAAAGTTGTTGCGGACAAACAGACGTCCGGACAGACCTAAAGTAAATGCCCCGAATCTCTGATTACGGGGACATGATATTCATTTCTGTATTTGCAAATTTCGAACTCTCCTTAAGGTTGGCATTCCAATGTTCCAGCTTAACATTATACATGTACCTGCCTGGTTTACATCAACTACGCTCTTAGGGCAATTTTATAAAAAGTTGACCAATTAAAGGAAGTTGAAATAAAAACGAGAAATTTGTACACAAGGCATTAATGTCCTGCCCTTGTGATAATTGTAATTGCTCTCATTTACTTTGAAGAATGGAATTTTAAAACTACAATTCAATTACTATAGTTTATTTTAAAATGTCTTGAAAGACTTGACATCGAAGACTGCTTTGATTCGTCTTCAACCTTGTTGAGGAATTCTGCTAGAATATGATAGTGAAATTTCCAGATTCCTTTATAAGCATATGAAATTCATTTAGTACATTTTAAGTCATATTAAGTTCTAAATTTAATATCTGAATGAAATGAACTTGAACTCCTACTCAGGATTTTTTTTTCTACCTGTGCCTTTGTTCTAAGGTACAAGAGGAGTTTGCACCTGAACAAACTTATAACCCTGATCACTGTGACTATGCTGCATCGAGTACATAGATATCATACTGCATTAACACCTTATGGTAAATAGTAAAACAGTCTAACATCATTATTATCAGATACTTTCATCCATCATTTCGAACTTTTAAATTTAAATAAAGAGTATACATGTAATTGAAAACTAATTGAAATCTTGACTTTTTATGAATGTAATTTTGATTGCTCGTAATTAAAAAGAAAGTTGATTAAAAATACATCCAATTACTTTATGAACACATATTTAGACCCAGCTGTTTACAATATACATGTACAATTACCCCATCCTTGATCAGCAATATGATGTTTCAAGTTCATTTTCTCTGTATATGTAACAACTTTATGGAAGATTTCTCATATCATTTGATGAGTCTTCACAATAATGTATTTGAAAGTTAATAAATATAATTTGTTTTTATCAATAGCAAATATCTCCCCTGCTCCACAACAACCGTTATTACGCAGGGCTTCTTTTCCAGAACAAATTTCAAAATTCTGTTGCTACCCACCGCTCACTAGCCTTTTCTACTAAGCCTTTTGTGGTTTTCAGTATTTATTTACGTTGTGAACCATTTTGACATCTGCCCGGAAGTACGATTTCACGTCATATCTCGCGAGTCACATGACGAGACTTAGGGACCCTATTGAAAGTGCTCCAAATTACTATCTCCTACCCTTATGTACTGCATGGTATGGAAGACAAAGCACGTGCTAGAACATAAACATTATGAATGGTAACTTTGTGTATTGAAGAAAAAGATGTAGAAAATATTCCAAATAGATGTGATTAATGTCATTGTTGTATATATGTACCAGTAGGAAAGTGAACATAACCTTGTACATGAAAAAGCTGAGAAAATATTAGATCCCTGGTCAGAATAATGTCAACATCATTAAATGATATTTAAGTATTTTAGAAAGTGTCCAGATTGTTCATAGCTATTTTACATCCTCCACCCCTCTTAGATCCACCATACCTTTAAGGAAAATGATTTGATCTTGTCCTGTCACGACAATATACACATTTATAAATAGCAATGAAGCATAGTCTATCTAAAGTGTCAGTTTGATAAAAATACCTTTGAACCTGAGCAAAATCTATTGTGATGAAAGGATCGACAAGAGGACGGAAGACGGACATGGCAAATACTATTTGCCCCGGCCATATTCATGGCGAGACATTAAAATAAAAACTTTTGAGAACAAAAAGTGTACGAGGTTAATATGTGATGGATTGGAACATACATTGAATATAGACTTCACTTTTTGGCTTATCTCTCCATGCTGAGGTTTGCTTAGCATCAACAAAGCTCTCTGTTTTCGTGGTAGTTGGATCTACACCAAACAAACATTCTAGCTCGGTGTACAGATGTTTTTTTGGGAATAACCCTTTTCACTCCCTCTCGCTTTACTTGAGAATTATTAAATGGTGTTAAACGTATGCTCTATTTGGACTAGTAGAGTAATAGGTGCCGTTAGTAGGAAAAGTTTTAAGTCTTTGATGAGTAGGCATGTCACAGGAGAAACAACACCCTGACGTAGTCTGTGTTTGTGAAAAATACCCTCCTTTGCAAGAGATGGATTTTTTTTTAAAATCCTGAACTCTTCGTCAACGAAATGACGAGCTTACTAACAAAATGAACTTAATCATAATAAATAAGTAACAAACCATCAAAGCAAAAGTCAGTGTAACTTAAACAATCACCAATGTTTACGTCAAACAAACCGATGACGTGATTATCTAACCCCCTAAATAAAGGTCAACGTTACTATGACATAATTAAGTAATCACACAAGTTCAAGGCAAACTATCTAATAATTATCAAAGTTAAAGGCAGACTTACTGATGACATGATTAACCAACCACCAATTACATATTATACTGACTGAATACATGTACATAAATAATCAAATCCCAAAAACAGCTTTGCAAGAAAGAGAGAGACCAAAGCAAGATGCAGCAATGAATTAAACAACAAATCTTAACAAACAGGAATTGTTAATGAGAACGAGAAATAATCTGACCACCGAATTAACTAATCTTCAAATTAATCTACTCAATTGCTATGTCAGTATCGTATTTATAACAATGTTATAGTATAGCAAAAATTTTAACTGGTCTTCAAATTAACTAACTCACTGGGTATGATAACAAAAACAATCGTAAATTGCAAACCTCAGCCAAGGATACAGTAAAGTCTTCTGGATCCAGGGCCCGGATCGCCACCTATTCTTAATGGGGACTTCCTTAGACCAAGATACATCTGTGTACACATTTTCAAAGTGATCTGACCATTAGTTTTTGCATGAAGTTGCTGACTAACAAATAAATGAACTCCGCCAATTGTATACCCCCCTTTACGGAAGTAACAATATTATACATAGCAAAAAGTATACTCACTACAACTAAAGAGCAACAAATGAAAAAAGCAACCATACCTCTCTTCAAATAGGTCATTAATTAATTTTAGGTGATATCGTTAGTGTTATTTATATCGCTCATCGCTCGTTTCTAGCTGTCACTGTGCAATATAGTTATGTAATATACACTGAATAAATGCAGGCGCATTGTTTTGTTGTTTTAATGTGTAATAATGAGATGCAATCTGCAGTAATAAAAACGTCGCAGACAGTTGCAACAAGACACCAATGCTTATATGCAGATTACATAATAATATTTGCAGTACATTTACAAATATCACAAAATATGTGGGCATGTTTGCAGGAATATTGGCAGGGTTTGTTTGATGAAAGGAAAACAAAAGAATTGAGCTGTTAATTAGAGATAATGTTGATGATGGTATATACACATTTCGTACATCCGTATGATTGGTGGCAGCCGAGATCAGAAAACAGTTTTAAGTGAACAAACAACACGATCTATGCCAAGAGCTTAGACGAAAGCCTCTTTTCTAAATGAATTGATGAGTTTACTACAGCCTCTTTTCGATAGGTTAATGATTTTATTAAAATGTCGATCGATGGATGGATCGACAGACAGACAGATAGATAGATAGATAGATAGATAGATAGATAGATATTGATGATATTTATAGATTAACAGAGCATAAAATATCACATAATTTTTCTTATTCCAAAGAAAGTTTGTTTGATACTCTTCATATGATGTACACGGATGTCTAAAAGGGATTGCATTAAAACAATAAGGAACAACACAGATCTATACTCACCTCCTATCCACAGGTTTGCTGAAAATAATCCAAGAAATGTATACGGGTTCCTAACAGAAGCAGCACCGTCTCCGTACTGCGCGCGCTAACTTTGGCAGACGAACATCTTTCTGCACCTCTGTCTGTTTTCCCAAGAACGCGCGTATGTGTTTACAATGGCTGCTATTATGCAGAATATAATTATGCACACGTTGAGTTTGGCACAGACTGTCGCAAACCAAGTGGATGGGAAGCTTTGTTGCTTTTAAAGAAAACCCGTCACCACGCTCCTGCGGGAGTCGCTGAGAGGCATTATGGAGGAATTCCGGTTTTGACGTTGGTGCAACAGCCTGTTTAGCGTCAGAAAAATGACAACCATTTTAACGATTTTTTTTTATTTTGGCATCTGCAACATATGGATAAACTCGATTGTATAAATATGTTTTAATAAACTATGTTACGGAAATATTCAAACATTTCACGCTGTGGGTCAGTGAACATGGCTGGCACGTTATCTGGGTTTGATGATGAGTAATTTAAAGACTTTTTACGAACACTTGCATTTGTGTCTTTGTAATTAAGACAGTAAACATCCTATAGATTTTTGTATAAGTGCACATGCATGAATAGAGAACTTGAACAAGGCTCCGTTTTAATATGAAATCCAGAGTCTCAAAAGAGCATTAAAAATTCTTTGATAAGTACAATGATCATTTAGGAGAATGCTAACATTGATTGTGAATTTGTACTGATTAGATGCCGGTATTGGATTCATACAAGCACCTTGAGGCAAATACGACATTAAAAAAATCGCACAACCGAACATTAAGTGTTACCCAAGTCAATGTCTTTCTGTTAATCTAAAAAATTGGAAACAAGGTCTGAAAAATCACATTCTCTCCTTAGATTCAATAGATAACTCCGTGCAAAGAAATTAATTATTACGTAAAGTCAAATTACCTACATGTTTTGCAAGAAAATTATCATATTTACAAGATTCAATTATAAATTTGGGTACTGCAGCTATTAAAGTGTTCTACAGACAAATTTTCATCAAAGAAAAAGGAGTGCATCAATGATCGAGATGTAGACGGCTAAAAGATTATTTCGAGCATTGCTTTTTGCATACAACAATTCCAGCAGAACATATAAAATTAGTAATAACATTTCATCTGAATAAATCATGATCAAGCAAGGAGGTGTCCCTTAATTTGGTATGAAGTATATCTAATAGTGTTTGCCAAATGCTAACTAAACGATCTGTAGTTGTACGAGACTGCGCTATTCATTGATTGCCTTGACATCTCTTCTTTGATATCATATCTGGTGAATTTCATTTCCCAACAGCTTAAGGTACAAATAATCTGCTGAATACTTCAAATCAGCTTTATAAAATAGTATATTGATCTTTGTTAAGAGCGTCGTTTTCGAAATAGTTTTCTTGTTTGTAGGGATGATTTCTCGTAAATGGTTTTTATTGATACATAATCACAAGGATTGGAAAGATATATTGTTCTTTCCAGGCCACTCGCACTTTCGCATTTTGGGCAAAGATGCGAAGGAGCCAAACGAAGCGACGCAGCGAAATTGATAAAGCGGTGGAAGAAAACTAGTTCCGTCTTCACTAATTCGCTCATTCACCCACGCACTCTCACTTCCTTTGCAATCCGCGGCAGATGTCAGTACGCATGCGTGGTATTAATCCAGAGTTGATAGATATGTAGTTTTTACGTCACATTGTAGAATTTGTGACGTCACCAACTTGAGGTGAAGTGCCACAGATTTCGGCCTGCGCTTGATCTATACGGCCGCAGTAAATGAGGGTTCTTGACTTGGTGTATGGCCGTAGCAGCGGTGGTTCTTATCATCGTCTTCTATTAGCTTGGATTGGGGTTTTTTTCCACTATAGTTTGGGGTTTCTTTTATTTGAGTTGTCAAAATTTGTGTATCAGTCCAAGTTTCACCTTAAAGTTGTTTTTTTCCCTAGAAAAATCCAGGCCTGGACTCTATTGTTGAATTTTCTAAATTATCATGATGATTTGATTTAGCATATTTTTTGTATTCTATTCTACAAGCTAAGCACTTCTATTTTCAATAAGTAATGCGTTTCTGTTGAAAGTCACCACTAAGCGCTGTACAGTGTTTTTCTCGAGAGAGAGAAAAAAAAGCCCTTTCAGATACCCTATTTTTATAATTGTTGTCTTACAAATTCATGAAAATAAGTGAAGACAACGAACAATGATCAATTTATCTCATTAATCCTGTCGAAAGTACGAAACAGAAAACAGGGTAAATACGGACCCCTTGTGGGCATATACGGACCCCTGGAAACACCAGAGGTGGGGTATCATGTATCTAGGAGGAGAAAGTATACCTGTTCACCGGTCACACTCGTCGTGAGTTCTATAGCTTGTAATTGTAATCGAAGTAATCCGTAATCAAAATCAGTGAGCAAAGAACGGCCTAACAATACACCACTCGGATCACCTCGGCCAGATTACATCTTGATGTAGCATACCGGATTCAGTCGAGGTTTGCCGAATGACAAAAGTCACGCAAGTTACGTCCCGTGTCCGCCGTTTTCCGGTTAAAAAATAGTATTTCCCCACGTTAACCTTAAACATTGTAATTTTCTTATCTCATAAATTGCATTCACCTACATGTACAGTAATCATCCAAGATGGGACAACCCATTAGATTAGCTATATTTTAAAGTACATGTAGTAGCATCACACATTAAACGGCGAAGTGTTGGCACGTGTATAAGTATGAAACATTTCAGACAGGATTTGAACAAATGACAAGTTGCATGGGTAAATTAAGTCGTTATAACGAGCATAGAATGCGAGACTGTTGAAATCCCTATAACATCATCTTTTTTGTTAGTAGCCTGCCTCGGTTTCAAAATTCATAATTTGCAGAACATGCTCTCGGATATCGAATCAGTTGAGAGACGTAAACACTATATGCAGGTGATAATGATATTGCTTTATAAATATGGAAAGTTGACAACGTAGAAATTGAAGTGTGTTTATGTTCAATAAAACGACTCTACGGTGCCTTTCATTTCAAGTTCACTAGAATACTTGGAATATCGAGTCAATATAGGAATGAAGATGAACATTGTTGAAAAAGAAAACGTTGTCGATGCACCTAACCCCGTGGGGGTCCGGGTTAGAATAGATCCCCCAGCATCCCCTTGGCGTGTCGTAAGAGGCGACTGAATGGAGCGTCATTCGGACGAGACCGCAAAACCGAGGTCCCGTGTCACAGCAGGTGTGGCACGAAAAAGATCCCTCCCTGCTCAACAGGCCCTGAGTGTCGAGAATAGGCCTAAATTTAGCCCTTCACCGGCAATGGTGACGTCTCCATATGAATGAAATATTCTCGAGTGGGACGTAAAACAGTAAATAATCAATCAATCAACTAAATGTTGAGCTGGAGGCCACAGCTTGATATATTTCTTCCTTCTTCTCACACAGAAGTTTTCAAATAAAGTATGCCTTTTAAGAACACTTTGACATGTTACTTACTCTCTGAAGGAGCACAAGTTGTGCCCATGGTAAAATCCAGAAGACTGTAGGAAGACCTGATTTCCAAAGACACATAAATATTTTCAATGAGGAATTCAAGCATCCTTTGAATATCAAATTCAGAGTATGGTGATATCCTTGTTTTCCCAATAAAGCAGTTGTCTATGATTTGATTAGACCAAAGGTCATGCCTTTGGTTATGGGAGTGTATATAGTGCAGTTCGGTGGAGGACATTTGAGCGGACTGGTAATCCAAAAAGCAAACAAGTGGACATCTGAGCAAAGAAAAGAGATACCTATGAACGAAAATTGATAAATTCACGGTTATTTCAGTGAAATTTGATAAATGCATGGTCATTTGCGAGAAATTTGATAAATTCATAATCATCTGAGTGAAATTTGATAAATTCACGGTGATTTGAGTGAACTTTGATATATTCGAGGCTATTTGAGCAAACATTGATAAATTTTGTGGTCATTTGAGCGAAAAGAAAATTATAGGTTGGAAAACACCATATAATATATATGACACGTTCTAAACTAAACATGATTAGAAACATATCAAAAGCTGAATTGGTTTTTAATTGTCAGACACAAAAATTTTCAGAGTGCAGAATCAGCTTGAAAAGTTTGATACGTGTACTCCTTAGTTGATTTGTCATGTACGTATAAACACTTTCTATAAAGTAAGAGAGTTTCAATTATTAGTTTAGATGGTACGTATAGACGCTTTCTATAAAGTAAGAGAGTTTCAATTATTAGTTTAGATTGTACGTATAAACGCTTTCTATAAAGTAAGAGAGTTTCAATTGTTAGTTTAGATTCAATACTTAAGTCTGCATCTTATGAGATACATTTCAAAGTTTATACTAGTATGATTAGATGAATCTTAATTTCGTGAATATATGCTTGGGCTGTTTATTTCAACTGTCGGTAGAAAATAATTAAATGATTTGAAGTATAAACAGTCCTACTTTGGTGCAATCAACTTCTGTATCGCACAAATTAAATATATTAAAGTTCCTACCTAAGTCTTTTTAAAAGTCACAGCTATAGGTAAACCTGTAACGGATATTTCATAGCCCTGTAGTCACAGAAAAATTATAATTTTATTATCATTTAATTTTATTTTAATTAAGTGATTACCAAGCGCCGATTCTGATTGGTTAAAACACAATTAAAGTCTAATGAACATTATTTTGTTGTTGTAATATAAAATTAAATGATAATAAATAAATCTTATATTTTTTCGGGTGATATGGAAGTTATCACCGAGATTTTAGACGGTAAAGCTTTTCATCAGTGCGCTTCGCTTCGCGCATTCATGCAGTTCTACCGTCCAAAATTCGGTGATATCTGCATCACCCGAAAAAATATATGATTCATTTCTTATATCAATGTTTGAAATAAGCTCATAAAAAACTGACAAGAGCAATAAACCTAACATATTAATCTTTCAAAATCAAATGAATAAATACACATTGTTTTTGTTTTTTGTTTTTTTAATAATGTTAAAATTTCACAAGTCATGGTATACTGTTTCAATCCCCCCCCCCCCC